>CM076581.1:352201297-352508731 GCA_034641835.2 Pinus albicaulis | reverse complement strand
AGCTTTCATGTCACGATGGTATCGTACATTACAACCATTGCACTTTGATTAATATTCGTCGAAGACCCGTGCCTCCATAAGCATCTCTGTCGGCAATGCTTACATGGGAAGGTCCTAGCTAGTACATTGAGCAACTATATGTCATACTAAGTTTATGCATATGAGTACCACATTCCACCTATCGTCAAAGAAAAAATGCCCCTGAGGGTGTTAGCTCCTCGTAATTTTCTATATTGATTGAGATACAAATGGCCAGGGGTAACATCAAACTAGACTTTGGAATCCAAGGACCTAGCCTTCCTAGATACAGAGAGGGCTCTCTCTATTAGGTGCAACGATGAAACTTGTTTGCTTTTTAAGGTTACTTTTAGGCTAGTTATGAAGTATTAGGTTTGTTAATTATTTTTGGTTGGGTATGATGATTAGATAGACTAGACAGAAACAAGGAAAAATTCAATTCATTTGGTAATGGAATCTAACAAGGTCATGATAGGTTCATTAATGGATTAGGGAGTATTGTATGGAAAATCTAGCTTGGTTGGCGGATCTTTGGGATTTAAAGGATCATGAGATGAACATAAATATTGAGAAAAAAGTTACCAAAGGGAAATCAAGAATCCTTTATCATATACTTTAACAAGGAGGTATTTAAACATAGATAAGAAAAATCTATAACTCATGAGGTAGGGCAAACCATTAAGCTCAATGAACAATACTTAAACTGATCAATATCCAAGATAAACATTCTAGTGAAACATAGAAAGCATAAGAGCTTATCTAATTTTAGTAAATTCACCTTCAGAATTAGAAAATGTTTAAGGTCACAAATAACTACAATCAGAGAGGGGGGAACTCCTGAAACATCTAATATTATAGCTATGGCGATCTTTAAAACAATTAACCAAGAAAGTGCAAAGAGTATGAGTTGAAACAAAAGTTCTTTGACAAACGTATAAATGATACATTAAAGAGAGACTTCAAGAATAGTGCTTTAGTGGTAACAAGTAAGCAGAGATAACCATGAATCATGCTTGATACCTACTGTATTAAGCCATTCAGGAAATAAACAAACTTAGGAGATCTTAGAGAGGAAAGAAGGATCCTTTAACATGTCCTAATAGAAGAAAACATTAAGGCAGTGAAGAACAAACAGACCTAAGGTGCCATCAGAAACATTTCTTAGTATAAATTATTTGTCCTACTGAAACATATAAATATGGAAACACAATTATAAACTAGAAAACATGAACAAAGAAAACACTTCACCATCAACCAGGCTCATGGATCCTGCAACCAATCCTCCTTCATCAACAAACAAATTAGGGCATTCATAAGCTCCAAGACATCAAATTGTTTTCAACCTCTAAGGGACTATGTATTACTTCAAAATCATTCATCAAATTCCAACCAAATACATAAGAGCCTCATGCTCTATTTATGGAGCAAGTGAGGAGGTGGAAACCATAAGAGGCTTCCAGAAACCCTAATTCTGTCATAAATATCATTTATGTGTTTAATGACCATGCAAGGCCCAAGACACATAATATCTAAGCTAATAAATGAAAAATAACATAATATAAATTCTGAATCAAATCTGGAATGATTTTCCCAAGAAAATATTAAAAGGCCATTTTTCCATTAATTTGTGTGTTTTGTTGACTTTTTGGCAAAAGACAGTCCATTTTCGCAACGCCACTTTTGCAGAAAATAGGTTGTTTTACAACCAAGTTTTGGACCACTTCCTAATGTCGGATTTGGCCCCGTGATGGCTCGTTGGAAAGGCGGAAGAGTATAATTTCCAAAAAAAATTATGATTTTCTGATCCAGCTCCTATAACCTGGTAAAAATTTAAAAATCCTGATACTGGTCATTTGCGCAGCACCAGTCGCAAAACAGGCGCAGAAAGGTAAAAAAAGTGAGGTTTTTTAACCTTTTGAGGGGTAAAAACTACTCCAAAACTTCTAAAATTTAGTGAGCATGATGTTGAGAGAAATAAAAAAATTCAAAGTTTTTCTCCCGTGGATGCTCCATGTGTTTGCGCAGCGCCAGTGGCGCTGTGCAAATGAGACCAAAAAATTTCAAAAAAACAAATTTTTCTCCAAATCTTCTCAAATTTGGTGGATATCCTCTCTAAGGGGTTCTGATCAACTACTGAGAGGCCTCATCCAAGACTCCAATGTTGTTATTCCTTTTTTTCCCTTTTTATATTTTGGACTTCAAAGAGGGCTTCCTTCAGTTTGGCATAAGGAAGCTTGTGTTTCTTGGCATAATACTTTGTCATTTTTCATTGCAGCCCTAAGCCTTCAATTGCCTTCATCAGCTTGGCCTCTAGGTGTATACTTGCCCTCTCAAGCCTTGGATTTGACGCAGTTGGCAAGGTCCCTTGCCTTTCAGAGGCAGAAAACACTTGTCTTGGCCCTCTATGGTATGTGTATGCGAGAGGAGAGATGGTGTTTCTAGAAATGTTTTCATCATGGCTGTGACCCTTGGTTTTGTCACTAGCTTCTTTATTTTCACTTTGGTCACTATCAGTTACCTCATGTTCCACTTGATTACTGCTTTTCCAACCTTCAGAACCATCATCAACATTATCTTCCTCACTGCCTTCAATATTGTCACTTTGGTCTTTAAATCCATCATCAGCCTCTGTACTTACCTCATTTTGAATTTTTTCCTCATTAGTCTCTTCTTCATCAAAATTTGTTTCTGCCTCACTGATTTCTTATTTTTGTTTGCCAACATTCTGTTCATCATTTCAGTCTATGTATTCTTCCCCATCATGACCCTCATCACTTTCATCTTTTTCATCACCTTGTTCATTATTACCAGCCATTTCTGCATCTTGGGATGACTCACTTGTATTTTTACCATAATTTCCTCCCTCTGATTTGTCACTTTCCTCATCTTCACTATTGTTGTGCTCTTTTCCCTCATCCTTTGCTTCATTTCCTTATTTCTCATTTTCATGGATTTCTGTGTTAGCCCCACTGTCTTCTTCATTTCCCCTGTTATTTTCTTTCTCTGTACTGCCACTGTCACCCTCTTGTTCATTATTATCACCGACATCCTCTTCATTTGATGTATGAAGGGGAAAATTTGGGGTTTGATGGAAACAAAGTGAAAAGGATGATGAGGTCAACTTTGGTGAATGAGGGGTATGGAGGTTAGGGTTTTAGTGGCTTTGGAGTTCTTAAGGAGGCCCTTCTCAATTGAGTTTGTAGGCACCTTAACTCACCCACACTTATATGATATCGAACTTTTTGCAAGAGGTCATTTAAGCACATAGGTTCATTTGCATATAGGGCCTAGGGTTTAAATACCTAAGGTTTTTGCAATCAAATCCATAGAGACCAAAATCAATTTAAAAACTTGATTAGAGACAAGGAAAGGGCATCACCTACCAATTCTTGGCCTTTTCGCAAATCCTAGAGGTAGCTTGGAGAGTGAAAATTTGATTTAGGGCAAAGGCTTCTGACCTTGGCACTTTCCAGAAATTTGAAAAGCGCCAGCTATTAGCGTAGCGCCACCCTATTTTTATGTAATGCAGTGAAAAATTCACTGTAAAAAACCCCATTTGCATAGCGCCAATGTTTTATTAGTGCAGCGCGAGTCATTTGCGCAATGCCACCTCAACAGAAAATGGGTCAACTTGCATCCAAGTGTTGATGACCTTCCCGATGTCGGATTTGGGCTTGTGATATCTCATTGGAAATATATTCAAGTCTAGTTTTCATTTGAATCATTGAGAAAGTCATTTGGACACTCCAAATGTGAGAAGAATGGATTTTCCCAAGGTCCCTACAGAAGTGTAGAAATTATCTCGTGATACTTGTATTTTTGACATTGCTCCAAAACCATGATACCTGTGTAAAAAATGAAGTATTTTTTTCTTATTTAGACTATATTTCAAAAAAGTGTCTCTCACTTTTGTCAAATTCATCTTGGTTTGGTCAGAAACATGGTTTGAAGCAAAACTGGCCCTCGGCGTGACACATGGCTTGCCTCTTGGAATGAATTTTTGGAAAATGATGGAGGCATGATGTTTATGAGTGGGTATGGAATTATGCTTGCTGACATGATATATAAAATGAATCATTTTCTTTTGTGCCTCCTTTTCATATCAAATCCTATCTTTGTTGGAAGAGGAAATTAGGGTTTGGTGTAGGGGATTTAGGACTGCCTTGTAGAGGGAGGGGAATGAAAGGGTTAAGGGTTGTCTAAATTCTTGGGGAAATTTTGGAGGATAGGGATAGATGTTAGGGAGTTGGGGAAAGTTTAATTTAAAGGCTTGAGTGAGGGGAAGGGGTCCAAAAGGGAAAAACACAGGCCTAGTCTTAAAAAGTGTCAAATTGTGGCAATAGATTAGGTTTTGTAGAAAAATCATGAATTTGAGGGATAGGAGTGATGGGAAGTTTTTATGAAGGTATATTAAGGATACGAGGAGGTGTAAGAGCATTAAGATATAAGCCTTGTTGATTTTTAACCATGGAGGTCATGAAACCAAGAAAAATGCCCTTGAAAACCCTAGATGGACAATGGAGGAGTTAGGCAAAACAAAATAGAGGGTTGAGGCCAAAGGTGGAACACATAGTGATAATGAGTGGTATGAGCCCATGACGGTTCCTTTGGGAGTAGTGAGATGACCTTGACATGATGGGATGATGAAATAATGAAAATTTACCCTAAGGATGATGAAGGCAGTGAGATTTCTAGAACTCACAATGTTCACGAACTTTGTTTCTAGAAATTTAGAACCGATACTTAGTCATCTTCATATAGTGAAAATTATGGATGACTAACAGTGGCTCCAATTGGGGAGGGAAGCTCCTTTTCAGGAGGTTTCCAGAACATTCAGATCTCTAGCTTTTGAAGACCAGTGCCTTACTTTCACTTTGCAGATTCTCTTTCTTCACTTGCTGATGTCCTTTTGAATCCATGATCTCATAATCTGAAAAGACATGTTTGCTTCAAAATAATCTCTACTTACCCATCATACTTTTCTAACATTTTATCTTCTTTGGGTGCATTTGAATTAGAAAACCCTTAACATTTTTTTTTCCTAAAATCAAAACAATTTATCTACTTCTACCCTTATTACTTCCAAGAGTTCAGATTAGGCTAATGAACTCTCTTATTCTCTACCTAGTCTAATAATTTGTCAAGATTAAGCTGTTTGAAAAATCTTATTCTCTATTCTACTAACATGAAATTCCAAACATGATCAAACTAGGATTAGGAAATCTGATTTGCCATGGGTTTTTGGCATAAGAACAAGCTTCACACAAATGTTATTTTTGTACAATGAAAACTAGAAAACATGAGGGCTATGATTCATAATTTGTTAGGCATCCCTATATCTTCTCTTTTGTTTAGTTTTAAGCATGTGGAACCAATATATCTCTTCCTAATCTATCCTTTGACAAGTCAAGTTTGAATGGTTTGACCAACTATCTTTTACTAACTTATCAAAAATAAATTGAAAACATGTTTAGCCATGATTAGGCTAGATGACTTAACAAGACTTCTTTATGAACCAGTAGTGGCATTTAAGCTTGCACACTTTCAGTAGTTCTATTTTTTGGGTATGGGGCTTTACCTCTTTTCAAATCTGCCCTCTTTTTCTACCTTTCTTTGTTTTTTTTTTTTTTTATTCTTTCTAAACAATCTAGAACTAAAAATATGCTCACAAGGTTGAGCTTATTTTTCATTCCTATCTATCCTAATATAACCTTTACATGATATACATTCATTTGGTGAACTCCCTTTTCCAATATAACCAATCAAGTAGATGATTCCGTGATTGATCTTGTTTCAGCTTTTTGAGAGTGCTGAAGAAATCAAAAGGCCACTTCCACCTCACTTGTTTTCGAATAGTAATGCCTAAAATTTTTCTCACACTTTGCAACAGACTGTTCTTGGCAGAACACACTCCTTCTTTAGATTTATCATGGAAAAAAACAAATGGATCATGGAATAATACCTGATCTAGAGGATTTGAGACATAAGCTTCATTCAGGACTACTCCTTCTTCCACTTGGCTATGCTTGGGACTCTTTTGGGAAAGAAACTCCACCTCTTCTTCATGATCATCTGAACTAGTAGACTCATCATATATTGCAATGTTATACTCTAGAAAACCTGATGTATTCTGAATGAACGGGCTGAATTCTATGAGGAGGCCATCATGTTGATGAGTAGGAGCACTCCTTGGTAGTAAGTCTTCTTTTGAAGGTAGTTCAACAACTTTTATGTTATTATCATTTTCAAAGTCTTCATCTGCAATTTGAAATTTAATGGGACTTGGTGACTTCAATTCTGAAGCTGAGGAGGATTCTGTGTCCCAAATAATTTCCTCATCCCTCTCAGGAAAAAGATTTTCACTAACAACTGGTTCAAGAACGTAATTATCTTTCCCAACCTCATCATTAAAACTGAAATACTGCTGATGTCCAATCACATGAAAATTATTTCTGAAGGATGGAAGTGAAGTAGAGCAAAGAGTCAGAGACTCCTCACTTACTTCTAAACTTTCAAGGCTTTCCTCATTAGTGTCATAGGTGACCTGTATTGGATGCTTAATTTTTTCAAGCTGATGATAGCGAACTTCATCCCATAAATCAACTGTTGATTGATCTGCAAGGTTAGTTTCTATTTAAAGAACATCATCATCAGACTGATCAAACTTTTTAGAATCATCAACATAAATAACATCACTAATCAAACATATTGGATTATCAGTTTTTTCTTCTTTGAATTGATCTACAAGTTCACTTTCTAATTTATGGTAGATGGGATTGGTAGGAGAATGAAAAAAAATGTCTTGTTCACATAAAGGCTTAGAATTTGGCTGCATGTTTAGCATTTGATTTATTTCCTCTTCAGTTAAAAGAGGAGGCATTTTTCTCTTTCTTTGGATAGAAGTAAAATAGTTCTCTCTCTCTTGTGAAGGCTGATTTTGAGGCTGAATGTCTTCTTGAGCCTTATTTAGAAGGGATGATAAATCATCACTTGTGCTTTTAGAGAGATCTTGTGGGTTTCCTTCTATTCCTTGATTGATTTCTTCCTCAACCAACTCTTCTTGGCTATCATGATAGATGTCTTGAGAATGAAAATCATGAATTGCTACTAAGATACCTTCAGGATACAAATTATCTAAATTTACATTGGTATCTATAAGGTATTGTATGATATCCTGAGATTGGTCAAAAAAATTTTAGGCCAATGATAAGGATGGAGAGTTTTCTTTATAGTGCTCATAAAATGCCTTATGGAGATCTTTTAGGGTGAACAAACTACCAGATCTGAGCCATTCATACCATTCCGTTTCTTTTCTTTCTAATGTTAGTATGAAAATTTTCATAAGGCAGTCCTCATGCCATTCAACCTTTAACTTCCATACATGTATATGAAATTTGATGAGATGTAACAATGGGTCATCAGTATTTTCATCTTGAAATGTAGGCAGGATTTTGTCCCAATTTATCTGAGGCATTTTGTGTGGGAATCCCGGGATGTGGTCTATATTCGTTGGATCATATCTCCTTTGCACACTTGGATTCATGTTTGTAAATCTGAAAGAGGTCACTGCATATTTTCAACCAGCCTAGAGTTCTCTACCAGTGGAGTATTAAGGTCTATTGAGGGTTGTGGAGTCACTAGGTGGAAGGTTTCAACTTTGTTGTCCACCATCAACATGATTGGGGTTGTTCAATGCGTTCCCAGGGGAATCTGTGAGAACTAGTAGGGTCAACAAGGCTACTGAAGACCAGTGGAGTCGATAGGTGGAGGATGCTTAATGTTTTAAGGATTTACTTTTTGTCCACCATCAACAACTGAATACCAATATAAGGATGTTTATAGGTTTTTTGAGATTTAAGGAACACTTAGTTTGTCACTAACTCAGAAGGTCCCACCATGATCGCCATTATGTTAGTGTGGCGATGAGGTGGCAAATTCACTGGATTTTATAAGTCAAAATTAGGGTCTAAAGAGTCTTAAGAGGTGTTCAGGAAACTATATACTCAAAAGTCACACCGTGATCACCATTATGTTAGCTCCCCATAGTTTCCTAGATTTATTGAGATATAAATGGACAGGGGTAACATCAAACCAAACTTTGGAATCCAAGGACCTAGCCTTCCTGGATTCAGAGAGGGCTCTCTCTATTAGGTGCAAATATGAAAATTGTTTGCTTTTTAAGGTTAATTTTAGGTTATTTATGAAGTATTGGGTTTGTTGATTATTTTTGGTTGGGTATGATGATTAGATAGACTAGATAGAAACAAGGAAAACTTCAAGTCATTGGGAAATGGAGTCTAACAAGGTCATGATAGGTTCATTAATGGATTAGGGATTATTGTAGGGCAAATCTAGCTTGGCTGGTGGATCTTTGGGATTTAAAGGATCATGAGATGAACATAAATATTGAGAACAAATTTAACAAAGGTAAATCAATAATCCTTTATCATATACTTTAACAAGGAGGTATTTAAACACAGATAAGCAAAATCTATAACTCATGAGGTAGGGAAAACCATTAAGCTCAATGAACAATACTTAAACTGATCAATATCCAAGATAAACATTCCAGTGAAACCTAGAAAGCATAAGAGCTTATCTAACTTTAGTAAATTCAACTTTAGAATTAGAAAAAATTTAAGGTCACAAATAACTACAATCAGAGAGGAGGGAACTCTTGACACATGTAATATTATAGCTATGCAGATCTTTAAAACAATTAACCAAGAAAGTGCAAAGAGTATGATTTGAAACAAAACTTCTTTGACAAACCTAAGTAATGATACTTTAAAGAGAGACTTCAAGAACAATGCTTTAGTGGCAACAAGTAAGTAGAGCTAACCATGAATCATGATTGATACCTAATGTATTAAACCATTCAGGAAATAAACAAACTTAGGATATCTTAGAGAGAAAATAAGGATCCTCTACCATGTCCTAACAGAAGAAACCATTAAGGCAATGAAGAACAAATAGAGCTAAGGTGCCATCAGAGACATTTCTTAGTCTAAATTCTTTGTCCTACTACAACATAGGAAGATGGAAACACAATGATAAACTAGAAAACATGAACAAAAGAAACACTTCACCATCAACCAGGCTCATGGATCCTGCAACCAATCCTCCTCCATCAACAAACAAATCATGGCATTCATAAGCTCCAAGGCATAAAAAAATTTTCAACCTCCAAGGGTCTATGTATTACTTCAAAATCATTCATCAAATGAAAACAAAACACATAAGAGCCTGATGCTCTACTTATGGAGCAAGTGAGGAGGTGGAAACCAGAAGAGGCTTCCAGACACCCTAATTCTGTCATAAATGTCATTTATGTGCTTAATGACCATGCAAGGCCCAAGACACATAATATCTAAGCTAATAAATTAAACATAACATAATATAACTTATTAATCAAATTTGGAGTGATTTTCCCAAGAAAATATTAAAAAACCATTTTTCCATTAATTTGTGTGTTTTTTTGACTTTTTGGCAAAAGACAGTCCATTTGCACAGCACCACTTTTGCAGAAAATAGGTTTTTTTACAACCAAGTTTTGGACCAATTTCCGATGTCAGATTTGGCCCTGTGACGTCTCGTTGGAAAGCCTGAAGAGTCTAATTTCAAAAATTTCTTGTGATTTTCTAATCTAGCTCCTTTAACCTGGTCAAAATGTCAAAATCCCCAAACTGGTAATTTGCGCAGCACCAGTCCCAAAACTGGGGCAGAAAGGTCAAAAAAGTGAGGTTGTTTGACCTTTTGAGGGGTCAAACGTACTCCAAAACTTCTGAAATTTGGTGAGCATGATGTGAAGTCTGAGAGAAATCCAAAAATCCAATTTTTTTCTCTTGGGGATGCTCCATGTGTTTTCTTAGCGCCAATGGCGCTGCACAAATGAGACCAAAAAATTTCAAATAAACAAAATTTCTCCCAACCTTCTCAAATTTGGTGGATATCTTCTCTAAGGGGTTCTAATCAACTGCTGAGAAGCCTGAGCCAAAAATCCAATGATGTTATGCCTTTTTTCCCTTTTTATATTTTGGACTTCAAGGAGGGCTTCCTTCAGTTTGGCACAAGGAAGCTTGTGTTTCTTGGCATAATACTTTGTCATTTTTATTTGCAACCCTAAGCCTTCATTTGCCTTCATCAACTTGGCCTCTAGGTGTATACTTGCCCTCTGAAGCCTTGGATTTGATGCATTTGGCAAGTTCCCTTTCTTTTCGGAGGCATCAAACACTTTTCTTGGCCCTCTGTGGTATGTGTATGTGAGAGGAGAGATGGTGTTTCTAGAAATGTTTTCATCATGGCTGTGACCCTTGGTGTTGTCACTAGCTTCTTTATTTTCACTGTGTTCACTATCAGTTACCTCATGTTCCACTTGATCAATAATTTTCTGACCTTCAGAACCATCATCAACATTATCTTCCTCACTGCCTTCAATATTGTCACTTTGGTCTTTAAATCCATCATCAGCCTCTGTACTTACCTCATTTTGAATTTGTTCCTCATTAGTGTCTTCTTCATAAAACTATGTTTCTGCCTCACTGATTTCTTCTTTTTGTTTGCCAACATTCTATTCATCATTTGTGTCTATGTATTCTGCCGCATCATGACCCTCATCACTTTCACCTTGGTCATCACCTTGTTCATTATTACCAACCATTTCTGCATCTTAGGATGACTCACTTGTATTTTTACCATCATTGCCTCCCTCTAACTTTTCACTTTCCTTGTCTTCAATATTGCTGTGCTCTTTTCCCTAATCCTTTGCTTCATTTCCTTCTTGCTCCTCTTCATGGATTTCTATGTTAGCCCCACTATATTCTTCATTTCCCCTGTTATTTTCTTTCTCTGTACCGCCACTGTCACCCTCTTGTTTATTATTATCACCGTCATCCTCTTCATTTGATGTATTACTAGAAGGGGAAAAATTGGGGTTTGATGGAGACAAAGTGAAAAATATGATGAGGTCAACTTTAGTGAATGAGGGGTATTGAGGTTAGGTTTTTAGTGGCTTTGGAGCTCTTAAGGAGGCCCTTCTCAACTAAGGTTGTAGGCATCTTAACTCACCCACACTTATATGATATCAAACTGTTTGCAAGAGGTCATTTAAGCACATAGGTTCATTTGCATATAGTGCCTAGGGTTTACATACCTAGTGTTTTAGCATTAAAATCCATAGAGACCAAAATAAATTTAAAAACTTTATTGGAGACAAGAAAAGGGCATCACTTACCAATTCTTGGCCTTTTCACAAATCCTAGAGGCAGCTTGGAGAGTGGAAATTTGATTTAGGGAAAATGCTTTTGACCTTGGCACTTTCCAGGAATTTGATCAACACCAACTATTTGTGTAGTGCCACCCTATTTTTGCGCAGCATAGTGCAAAAATTCACTATAAAAAACCCCATTTGCACAGCACCAGTGGTCTATTAGAGCAGCGCCAGTCATTTGCGCAGTGCCACCTCAACATAAAATGGGTCAACTTGCATCCAAGTGTTGATGACCTTCCTGATGTCGGATTTGGGCCTGTGATAGCTCATTAGAAATATATTCAAGTCTAGTTGTCATATGAATCATTGAGAAAGTCATTTGGACACTCCAGCTGTGACAAAAACTGATTTTCCCAAGGTCCTTGTAGAACTGCAGAAATTCTCCCGTAATACTTTCACTTTTGACATTGCTCCAAAACCATGATACGTGTGTAAAAAATGAAGGAGTATTTTCTTATTTAGGCTATATTGGACAAAAACCACTGTCACATTTGTCAAATTCATCTTTGTTTGGTCAGAAACATGGTTTGAAGCAAAACTGGCCCTAGGCGTGACACATGGCTTGTCTCTTGGAATGAATTTTTGGAAAATGATGGAGGCATGATGTTTATGAGTGGGTATGGAATTATGCTTTCTGACATGATCTATAAAATGAATCCTTTTCTCTTGTGCCTCCTTTTCATATCAAACCCTACCTTAGTTGGAAGAGAAAATTAGGGTTTGGTGTAGGGGATTTAGGACTGCCTTGTAGAGGGAGGGGAATGAAGGGGTTAAGGGTTGTCTGAATTCTTGGAGAATTTTTGGGGGATAGGGATAGATGTTAGGGAGTAGAGGAAAGTTTAATTTCAAGGATTGAGTGAGGGGAAGGGGTCCAAAAGGGAAAAACACATGCCTAGTCTTAAAAAGTGTCAAATTGTCGTAGTAGACTTGTTTTGTAGAAAAATGATGAATTTGAGGGATAGGAGTGATGGGAAGTGTTTATGAAGGTATATTAAGGATAGGAGGAGGTGTAAGAGCATCAATATACAAGCCTTGTTTATGTTTAACCATGGAGGTCATGAAACCAAGAAAAATACCCTTGAAAACCCTAGATGGACAATGGAGGAGTTAGGCAAAACAAAATAGAGGGATGAGGACAAAGGTGGCAACACATAGTGATAATGAGTGGTATGAGCGCATGACGGGTCCTTTGGGAGTAGTGAGCTAACCTTGACATGATGGGATGATGAAATAGTGAAAATTTACCCTAAGGATAATGAAGGTAGTGAGATTTATAAAACTCACAATGTTCATGAACTTTGTTTCTAGAAATCTAGAACCGATACTTAGTCATCTTCAGATAGTGAAAATTATGGATGACTAACAGGTAGAAAGAAACCAGAGCCATCTCACATAGTGACATCTCCTGTCATTGAGGAGATAGTACATGAAAAACCAAAGGAATATTTCCTTATTATCACTCAGGAGGAGGTGCCTCTACCACCACCAGTTGCTGCAAATGTACTCACATTAGGAGGAGGATCACTTGCATATTTGCAAGATGGTCTTGATTAATTTAAATTTGGAGCCCCGTGCATGATTCATGAGATGCATGAGGAGGAGGCAGATACTAGCACTTGTATAGTTGAAGAGATGCATCCATTATCATTACCAGTAGTTTGAGAGACTATTGCACCAATTGGAGGAAATCTTGTGGATGTGAAGATGTTCCAGAGATTCATCTTATCCAAGGTTTTCACATACCTTCATCTCATGTTATTTCAGTACCTCATATTGAGATATGTGAGACCATGACATCAAGGCAAGTGCATAACCAAGGATTAGAGCACCTTGTTGATTTGGAGTAGCAAATTATCACTGCACAGAGGACCCTTGATCTAATCAAGGATAGGATGTATTTATATTCCAGTTTTTCACGGTTGAGCTACACCCAACACTTTGTGTTGAAGTGTGGAGTTGCAGAAGATGGGAGGAGCACAATCCTATTCATTACAGTGCCAAACTATGAGTTTAACATTTTATGTGGCCATGAGACAACACATGTATCACCATGTAGATCTACAACATTTTCACTTAGCAGCGGTGATGATCAAAGGACCCCATTATTCTTGGAGCATTCTGAAAGAAGATTTGCTCATGAAGCACCAGAGGGGAAGATGATAGATGGTGGACATCTTTTCAAGATGAAGTTTCCTTTATGAGCATCTCATAGCTCAAAGAGGAATCTCTACCTACATCATGTATCGAGCCTTATGAGTTCCAATGGGTCATCGATGAGAGGATCTCATGGAGAGACCTCAATGGAGGTGCACTTCAACATCTCATGGAGTGAAAATATATTGAGATGGAGGATATTGGTATTCTACAATGGGAGGATACCAATATTGAGCTTGGCATGGTTCATCATCCACATTGGGATGAAGGGATCCAGATGAGGAGGAGGAGGTTACCTACCTTCTTGCAAATCTATGATACCAGGCAACAAGAAGCATGGTTGTGCTAGTTTCTTTGGGTGAGTATGGATACTACCAAACAACTCACACTTGTGTGGTCCATGCCAAGTATATCATTGATGACATGCAACAAAAAGAGGCATGGTTACACTGATTATTGATGAGAGAGTTTGGAAATCTCATGATATATCTTATGTCCATGTATTTTATTTTGTTTGGGATATGTATCACGTCTTTAGATGTATTTTTGTTTGGGATATGTCTCATGTTGATGTGTGTATTTGGGTTTGGGAGAAATCATGACTCTCACATGATGTGGCATAAGGGAGCTCATTTGTATTGTTCTGATGAGACATTCCACATGTCCACTAGTATGTATTTCCTCTATGACTTGCATCATGATAATGTGAAGAAGTAGCAAGAATCCTTGTTTCTTTGGTTACTATTGGGAGAGTATGGGTTGATTTATTCCCATACATTGCATGAAATTGATGGAGAATGGAAACATAAGTCTTAAAATGTTGGTATTATGGTCATTGTACTTGGTATGATGATGATGTGATGGGCAGCAAGATGAATTACTACGGTGGCTTTTTTTGAGAGAATATGGAAACTCATTTGGCACAATGATGATGCAGTGTGGAAGCAAGAGGAATTGCTGCGGTGGCTTCTATTCAGAGAGTATGGCTCTCATATTTATATTGATGCAGATTTGGCATGGCACCAAGAAGCATTGTTGTGGTAGCTTCTATTGAGAGACTATGGATCTCTTACTTGTTTTCATGATGATCTAACATGGCAGCAGAAGGCTTTGCTGTAGTGGTTGTTATTGGGAGAATATGGTTTGAAATTTTCATGTTTAGCCATATGTATCTACTTCTTGTTTTTCACTATGTTGATGTTATGTTTAGATCCTACATGGCCAACAAGGCTAATGATGAGAGCATTGAAAGATGTAATCTACTCTATGTATCATGGGTTGGAGAGATATTTCATGAGTTGGGACTTTCCACTTTGGGAAGAAAACACTTCATTTCATGTATCTCATGTATAGAGGAGACCTTTAAACATCATATGGTTTCCACTTTGAGACTCATTGATGAGGATGGGTATCTAACTTTTTAGTTGGAGGCCATTCTAGACATGCTAGAGAGGTAGCTTTGGAGATGGACATGCATGACACATTGTGATGGATGGGGAGGCCTTCCATATGAGGATGCCATTTGGAGGGAGGATGTTTGTTGTAGCATCCACTTTTGTAGTTGCTTAAGGATAAGAAAAATTTTGGCAGGGAGGACTGTCATATTGCCAATTTTCCACAAGATAATTGGAATATTAGAGTTCTTAATTTTCCTAATTAATTAAGTAAATAAGACGGTGGAGGGACCCACAAACCCCATAGATGAATAAAATCCACGTTTGATGTGTGTATGTGGATATTTTAGATCTAGATATACATTATGGAGTAGCGGAGCAGCTTCTTAAATGGAGGAAGAGTGGAGATCATGGATCATTAAGGTAAAATCATGGAGATCTTAGAGGAGGTCAACTCATACCATAATGCACTCAAAGTAAGATCATAAAGAATCTATGATGAGATAGTGGAGTAAGTGGTGTATCTAATGCACATATGATGGACATAGAGGTAATTAAATGCAAACATGATGGAGATTATGGAGAGACAATGCAATCTTCATGGAGGCTAATGGCCACATAGGCAGCGCAGTTATGAGGTGTGCCTAGGCTATGGAAGGCTCATAATCTGTATAATGAAGATGAAGGAAAAATAGAAGGGAGGCTTTAGATTATTATTTCTGATTTTTTTAGATCTATATTTTTCAGTTGAAATTTCTATGCACGCTTATCCTCTTTAGCTAAGTCTGTTGTGCTAATTATCACAAGATGTTTCCGAGCGAAAATCCCATCGTTATTATTGGGGACTTCGAGTGCCTACTCTGGGAAGGTTTCTATTGAGCTCCATTCATCATCAGGCATTAGTTCCATATTAACTCTACTCCCATATGCTCATTCAGCCACAGGAATAACGCATTGCTGCATCAGGGTTTGAGAGGAGGAGGTTGTTTCTAGCACTTAAGCTAGGAAACTGGTGGAGGATTCATCCTTTCACCTTGTTCTTCAAACTCAGCCTTTCAGGAGAAGAAAATCTATATCTGGAATTTAGGCCATTGTATTTTACCTCCATGGAGTAGTAGTCCCCTCAAGGATTTCATAGTTCAGTCTTGTAGATCCGAAGGAGGAAGGAAGTTTCTAGTATTTCAGTTGGAAATCCTATGAGGGACCATCTCCTCACTTTGAATTCACTGTTTCCACCATTATTGAGCTAATTTGACATATCTAGCAGCAGTCTTCAGCCTCTCCCTCCTTCACAGCATAGGTCTCTAGAGGTGTTGAGTATTTAGTAGTTGTATAGTGAAGCCCTAAGAGGGTGATTTTCTTAGATTGATAGATTTGGAAAATAATTTCTGGGTTATCTTGGGTATCCATTAGAGAGCCCAGATCTACATTTTCAACATCATTGGAGCTCTAGAACTGTCTAGATCTAACTTGAAATTTTGCTGGTGGTTGTAGTCCTAGCAGTGGCAGAAGGGATAATACAATTTTCCTTCCAGCATTCCATCAATTACACAATCCCTCTTCTGGGATCATTTTAGGGTCATTATAGGCCATCTCTTTGGCTGGAACGTCTCATATTTTGAGCACAATTGTACTGTTTATCCCCCTCCCATATAATAAAATCTCTTAGTTATTCTGTACATTCTCATGTTGTGTTTAGATTAATTTTTTACTTTGCAGCAGTTCATATATTGTCTTTTTGTAGTACTGCATTCTCCCTTTTCGGATATTACACAATTTCTGTTCGGTGGATGCGACATCGTTCTACCGAAACTAGTACTATCAGTACCTCTAGTGCGAAATCATCCTCACATATATCAGAGACATGTCGAGTTGTTTGTACACATCCTGGTTCATCTAATATTGTTGAGATAGAGTCCTCACAGCTACATGTGGTCATGATACATTCAATCAGTGAGACCATACCTCTCGAACCCAACGTTGTTCAACTGGATGTTGATCCAAATCCTGTCATTCTTTTACTAGAACATCTAGATCCCAAAGTCGAATAACTAGAAGTTGTTCCTATATCGATTGCTCCACAATATATTGTAGCCATCGAGTCTCCCATATCGTGCAGTCAACCAACTTAAATATACTTTGAGCCTGACAAAAAAATCCTTCCACTTGGTTTGATTTCGATTGAAGAAATACCACAAGATGAAACCCCTTGGACTCCAACTCATTTTGGATCAGAGATTTTATCTTTACGAGACTTTTCCTCAATCACCTCACACTGATTTCTTTGATCCTGTGTCTATTCAAGTTCTCGTAGATCCTGTAGGGTATACATTGGGTCGTATGACCATGGCTAAGACAACATCTTCAACTATACCATCTATTCTGGTTGCAACAACAACTGCTCTTTCTACCCTGTTGATGTTCACCACATCACCAGAGTCACATCTATATGGTGGCCCTTCTGTCCCACCTGGTTACTAATCTTTATCTGGAACCTTTTCTGGTGCATCCTCAAACCCATGGAATTCACCAATGTCATCATTTGGTATTTTTTATAATACATCTCTAATGAGTACTGAACGACTTGATCCTTTATATCCATCTTCAGTGCAATATCAAGCTGGTCCATCTGGGTAAATTCCATCCAGTACCATCTCAACTAGACTCCTAGCATTTGGAGAACAATATATTCCATCCTATTATACTCCTCATGAAGGGGGGAAACCTATGGTCACCCATTTTGATAGTACTCCGTCGTTATATGGTCATCCTAATGTTGGAATGATATTTTTTTAGTGGAAGCCCACTCTACCCATCCAATCCCAAACGGTTATGAATTCATATAAACTGGTTCAACCTATTTCACCCACATCTATTCCACTTGTTAACACATCCTTATCCCTGTTACAGGTCCAAATTGTTGTACCTCAACCATCTCAGGTGGGTCCTTCAACCCAATACACTCAAGTATTGGGCCCTCAGACTCCAACTCCTTCGTCTGGTTTACAACAACCACCTGTATCTGTAATTATTAATTCACAAGTTGGATTACCACATTATAGAATGTCGCAACCACAACTGGGTTTTACCTATTCACAACCGAATCCAAGCTATTCTAGTTTGGATTATAATATTGGCGGACATACCCCTTGGTAGCCACAAGCACAAATTCCAAATCAATCATTCCAACAATAAGTAGCTTACCCAGGTTTTGGTCAACATAATCCTCAAGCGTTTGATTATCAAAACAACCCCTATCTAGGTTACCAAGAAAAAATTCCTTATGTTAGTGCTCAAAGGCCTGTTTGCGAAGCAATTCCATCATACCATGGCTATGCTCAACGTGACTTAAATCGACAGTTGACCTTTGTTGCAACTTTAGAATTGCCTGATTTAAGCCGGCTTACCAATGATCAAATAAACTATGCTCCTTGGTGGCCGATGATACCACATAAATTACCCTCAGATATTCCTAAGTTCAATGGCTGGGGAAGACACGTTGACGCATGTTATGACTTATCATTTTTGGTGTTCATAAAACTCCTTAAATTATGATTCCGTTTGACTGCATCTTTTCCAATGTATGTTGACTAGTCTACCCGCGAAATGGTACATTGAGTTACCAAGAGCTTCATTTGATAATTTCACCGCCTTAGCTACTACCTTTCTGACCCACTTCTAGTTACCCATATGATATGAAACTAGAATGGAACTCTTGACCAATTTCAAACAAACTAATGCCACTCACATTTTTGATCATATTCATGAGTGGTGTTGTCATCATATAATGGTCAAGACATTTATTCCTAATCATCTCCTTGCTAAGTGGTTCATTAAGTCCTTGTTACCATATATAACTGAGGATGTGTCTAAGGGTGGCATCTTCAATGAAGATTAGGCCATTTCTCATGCTTGGTACTTAGATTTGATTTATACTCAGTTTGGCATGCTCTACGAGAAAATTCCCAACGCATTCCTATCTAATTTTATTGTTCCTCCTCCATCTAAGGACTCTCATGTCGGTGATGGTATGATCGATAGTGCAAGAACACATCACTCTACTACATCTGATCCTGTACCTACTTCTAAAATTCATGCCGTGTCATTTGAAAAAGGCAAAAGTGACAAGAAACCTGGAAGTAAGAAAAAGGGGAAACCAAAGAAAAATCAAACTTCAACCCAGCAGGAATGATCACATGATCAACAAACTAGAAATAGGAAACCTCCTTACCCTTGCATAATATGTAATGAGGAGAAATTTGTTTGAGACTGTCCTCGCCGCGTCAAAGTCTCAAAATTGATTAAGACCTCACATGCATCTGATGTGTTGATAGATCCATTTCTAAATCTAGACACAAATTTGGTTGCTACGGCTCCAGATTCTAGTTCCCAAGTGCTTATGCTTTCTATCATGAAGCAAAAAACTAATGTTTTTGTGCTAACACGAACTAAATATTATGGTAGTCAAACTACTAATCAACCTACTACCTCGACAATGAATCTGTTCACAGAATCTATTCCGCCAACTATTATTCCTGAGTTAACAATAAAACCACCGAAGGGATTCATCCATAAATCAACATTCAATCCTTGAGCCCGAGCTGCTCAAAATTATAATATTGTTGAGAATTTTTCTCAATCCCTTTCATCTATGTCGATGCTTGAGGTACTTTAAAATTGTCACTACTAGAAACATGCTTTGTTTTTGGCAATTGGTGGAATCGATTCGACAAATTCCAATCCTGTAGTCTTTAATCATACGGGCTATGTGCTGCAATTACCAGTAGAATTGACATTATCCATCCAAGTAAATGTTCTCAATCACCTTGTTCATCATACTATTATTGATGAGGGAGAATATACCTGCATTATCTCTCTAAACTACTGAAAGTCACTTGGATCTCCGCACCTATCTCAATTGCTTACGATGTTGAAAGCTTTTGACGGACATACATATAAGCCTTGCAGTATCATCAATAACTTGCATGTTGAACTAGGGGGTTAAAAAGTAATTGTTGAAGTTGAGGTCGCTAACAGACACCTTAACTACAATATTTTACTTGGAAGGCCATGGGTATATGCTATGATTGTGCTCATCTCTACATATTTTAGAATGATCACCTTTCCTCATAAAGGTGTTATTACAGTCATCAATCAACTCTCTTTCTTTGCCTCCAATTCCTAGGTAACTAGAAGCATTATGTTAGTTCATGCACCCCAAATAGCACTTCAGAACATTGGTGTAAGAATATTAAAGGATTCTTCCCTAATGGGAACCTTTGCATTACCATCTCCTGTGACGTCAGCAGAAATTGCAAGTATAGAGACATGCTACATGATATTTTCCATTCCATATCTCTTAAGGAAGATTACGGGTGATTACAAAGTTGTTATGTTGGATTAATTCTTGCCGCCCATCCCAGTTGAGTTGGCATAGTAATCAATCTACATGACTTGGGAAGCAAATCAGAAATCATTGTCGTTGATCGTTTGGGTCGATCGTTCATTAGATTTTGGTACCCCATCTGATCCTTTTTCATCCACATTATTGACTGATGAGAACATTGTGGAATCGATGATGCCAGAAGGATAACCATGGGAATATCATCATCATCTTTCCCATCTTCAGGATTACAGAGAAGATAATCTCATTAAACTATATCAGACATCGACCAAAAATTTCATTTTGAATTATTTTCCCATTAATGAAATATAATCCAAGAGAAACTTATCAAATATTGAAGAAACCATTTCTATCGATATTTCTACCAAAATCGGTGTTGTAGAAAGCATTCATGTCGGCATGTCTTGTTCTTCATCAGAACTCGAAACTTATCGCTCTCTCTTTCGTGAATTTCGTGATATATTTTCTTGGTCTTACGAGGAAATGCCAAGCATAGATAATAGTAGCATTGAACACCACATTAAAATGTACCCTGATGTCAAACTGGTACATCAACGCCTTTGTCCTGTTCATGCGAAGAAGGCTACTTCCATTAAAGCAGAAGTTGAAAAAAATTTGTGCGTTGTTTTTATTTACTCTATTCTGATTACTGATTGGGTTTCCAACATTGTTCCTGTCATGAAGAAATAAGGGATAATCAGAGTGTGCATTGATTATCAGGATGTCAATATTTCTTGTCCAAAAGACAACTATCCTACTCCCTTTATCGACTAGATTATTGACGATTGTGCCGGATGTGAAATGTTTTTGATCATGGATGGATTTTCTGGCTACAATAAAATCAATATCTGCCCAGATGACCAATATAAGACATCATTCATCTATCCCTGGGGCACATACGCTTATCGAAAACTCCCATTTGGTTTAAATAATGTTGGGGCAACATTTCAGAGAGCAATGTATTATGCTTTCAATGACATCAAGCACATTGTTCAACCTTATCAAGACGATTTACCTGTGCATTCACAAATCCAGACTAATCACCCAATGCATTTGAGAGCTATATTTTTACGCCGCGGACACTAAAAAATATGCCTCAATCCACACAATTGTGTGTTTTTCTTTTTTTCTGGTCATTTTCTTAGATTTGTCGTCTCAGAAGAAGGAATTTGAATAGATCCACTGAAGGTTCAGGCCATCCTTGATTTTCCTGCACTATCAAATTTTCTTCAATTAGAGAAACTTCAAGGAAAGGAAAACTTCCTAAGGAGGTTCATACCCAACTACGCCGAAATGGCTAAAGGATTTACTCGTCTCTTAAAAAGTGGGATTCTCTTCCATTGGGATAAGGTTGCGCAAGCTTATTTTGATGTTGTCAAGGATACACTTGTCTGGGCGTCATTAATGTATCCCCACAATTATCAGAGTGATTATTTATTATATATCGTCACAGCTGATACAACCATTGCTATGGTATTGGTCCAAGAAGAAGAGGGGATATAACATCTGATATATTATTTGAGTCATAATCTCAATGATATGGAAGTAAAATATTCATATGTCGAAAATCTCGCCTTGGTGTCCATTCAAGCTGTACAAATATTTCGCCATTATATCTTATTCTGAAAGACCATTGTCATTTTGGATTGCAACTCCATGACTTACTTTCTGTCACATAAATTACTGGGGGGGAATATTCAAAATGGATTGTCATTTTGCAGCAATTTGATTTGGAATTCATCAAATCCAAGTCAAAGAAGTATTTAGTTTTTGCTGAGCTTACCTATGACCTTCCCTCTAATAGAAATACTACTACATCAGAACCATCAATTCTTGATGAGTCTCTATTTCTGATCAGATCATCTGATCCTTGGTATGGGGATTTTATCGTTTATCTCCAAACCGAGACATTTCGGCCCCATACCTCTCTTTCTGAACAGAAACATATTCAATACCAAGCCAAATATTATCTGATCATCAGCGATACACTTTATAATCGTGGTGCCTCACTCTTGAGGAGGCCGAGAAGTTTTTAAACGGTTGTCATGTTGGAGATTGTGATGGACACTTGTCTATATATGCTACTATGTAGAGGATACTCCACGATGGTTACTTCTGGCCCACCATATTTTTTGATTACATCCTCGCGGTCATAAGTTGTCATGCATGCCAAATATTTGATTGTAAATTCCGCAAACCTCCAGTGTAGATGCATCATGTTATTACCATGGGACCATTTTCAAAATGGGGCATTGACTTCATGACCTACAACCCTCATTCGTCCGAGGGGGCATGGTTACATTATTGTTACAGTAGAGTAATTTACCAAGTGGGCCGAAGAAATGCCTACATTCAACAACAAAGACGAAAAAATTGCATTATCCTTTTTCAATCATGCCATCCCATAGTTTGGTGTTCAATAGGCAATAGTCACAGATCATGGTAAGCATTTTCACAATCACATGATGAATGAGTTGACTGCCAAATTAGGACTATCGCATGATAGCTATACTCCTTATTAGCCTTAATCTAATGGACAAGTTGAGGCTATTAAAAATATTATTAAACGAGTGCCTCAACGAATTATAGGAGTTCATAAAAAAAAATTACATTTCATCCTATACTCATCTTTGTGGGCATACTGAACCTGGGTAAGAAATGCAACTGACTTTACCCACTTTCAATTGGTGTATGGTCTGGAAGTTATCTTCCCTATCCAATTTGAAATACCATTGTTAAAACTCTCTATTGACTTGTTACATGACACCTCTTCTGAAGAAGCACGTCTTTTTAACCTCATCCATATTGATGAAATGTGTCATGAATCCGCATTGGCCAATGAAGCACATAAGAGACATATAAAGGCACAATACGACAAGTATGTTCATCCTCGTATCTTCTCAAAGGGTGACTTAGTCTTACTTTATAATCAGGAAGTTGATGTAATAGGTACAGGGAAATTTGATCTATTATGGCATGTCCCCTATATTTTCAAAAGAGTTCTTGTTAAGGGTGCCTACGAGTTGGTAGATTATGATGGTATTCCATTGGCGCAGCCCCGAAATGGGTTTTATCTCAAATGTTAATATTCTTAAACATGAGCATAGTAAACTATTGTATTAATATTTTATATATGCTTTTGATTTTCTTTTACTATCTTAGTTTTTTTTTCTAGAGTTTTCTTGAAGTTAGTAATCCTCTTTACATTTCATTGCAGATGTCTGAATATTTGGAATTTTTTCATTGGGTATGTTGATGGTGCTAGTCATAGTATGCAGAATCTATCCTCCATAGCGTGGGCCATTTTCTCTCCGAACGGCAAGTTAGTGAGTTTTCAAGGGATTTGTATTGATCAATCTGTTAGCTCCCTATAATTTGCAAGATTGGAAAATACAAATTGTAGAGACAACACTATTTCAACCACTTTGGGATTCTAGGATATAGCCCTCCTGAATCTAGAGAGGGATCTCTTCAGTAAGTGCAAAGATTGAATTATCTTTAAAAGCTTTTGGGTAATGATATTAGGATAGTTATGAAGGCCGAGGTTTTTGTTTGTTTTTGGATGGTTGAGCATGATTATTAGTTGAGTGGAAAGTCCCAAATGGAAATAGTTTCAAAGGTGTGAAGTTGCAAGCAATCAGAACAAACTTTGGCTGATAAGATAGATATAATGTTTTTTTTAGTCCATTGGGCTATGGAGTCATAATAGGATTTAATTGAAACAACAAGGTTCAAGAGTGGTCCATGGGGCAAGTCATCTATGTCTAAGGATCTCTTTAAAGTTGATTTTATGGAATGAAATTATACAACAAGAAGGGGAATTAAACAAATGAAGAACAAAGAGCAGCCTAAGATCAAGTAAGTACTTTGAAACTATCCTGCTTTCGGCATACACTTAAGAAAGACATAAAAGTAATCTAAGATCTGGTAAGTACTTCGAAACTAACCAGCGTTGATGCACTTTCAATAGAAAACATCTTAAACACAAAAAGAAACTTTAAAAACAACTATTGGAGAAGAAACTAGAGGACGGAGCTCACCATAGACTTCCCTAGCTCTGCTTTACTTAGTAAACTTTCAAGACAAACACATAAGATAACAAAGAATAGTCTAAGATTAGTTAAGATACTTTTAAATCTAGAATTCTTTCAACACATTCTTAGGGAAACTTTCAGATAGTCTTTGGGGATAAAACTAAAGGACAGGGCTCACCGTCACTTCCTTAGTTCATCTCTACTTAACATAAACTGAAAATAAAATTTAAGAACAACATTTAGCTTAGACAGTAGGACGAGGGAACGACAACATTCCTAACTTCTTAAACTGAATTAAATCATTCATAAACACACAATTTGGAAGAAAACATGGAGATAAAGCTTATTAGTTAGAGAAGGGTATTGTAAATAGTAAATCCTAACTCTATGCTTGTTTTTCTTTATCAGAGAAGATGGACAGAGCAAAAACAGAAATAAAATAACAATTTTCAATAAGAAAAACATCACCGTCGACATAGACCATGATCCCATAAATCAGATTGTATTGATGCTTCAAACCGGTTACATCTTCAGGTCCAATGTTTTAGTTCAACAATCATCTTCACTTCTCATCCTAACTATTCCATCACAAACAGAGCTTCAAGAGCCTTTGAACACTATTTACAAGTAGAAGTTTCGAGCACAAGTATATTTCAAAGTTCTGCAACCAACGTTTACAATGAACTCCTTAATAAGATTTTATAGAAGGATGAGGAGGTCGAAAGAGAAAATATCTATGGATTCAATTAATACAGTTAATGCTTCTCGGCCTTTGAGGGGCTCAATGGAGAAGTTTACAGATATTTCCTCGGTATTAATTGTTTTACATTAAGAATTAAGCTCGTTGGGGAGCTTTTGTTGACTTTAAGGCTCCGTGTCATCTCTGTAATAACTCAGCAGATATTTTTGCAATAAGTTCTTTGGCTGAATTAACTGTTCAGCTGTCGTGAGGAAAATATCCTCTATTCTGGTCATAAATCGACCCTCTGTTGAATGCTTTGAGGCTACAGGTGGAAATCTGGTAGTTGAGAGGAATCAATTAGCCTCTGATGCAGTAGTTGAGGCATTCTCTATCTGATAAATATTTATGATTTGTCTTTAATTGTGTTTAATTTAGTGGATTATGCTTTTGATAGTCGATCTTAGCCATAATCCATTAAACTGTGGAATTAGTCTTTAACCTTCAGTTCTGCTGTGGTTAGGTCTTCAACATTGATACTCTTTGATTTGATTTAATCTTATTGTGTCTTGTTGATGTGCAGGTGTGTACAGGGCCTTTAGACTGGCATCCGTGCTCATGAGGCACTGACGAAACATGATGGTCGAACACTGCAAGATGGATAATTTTTAATAAACGAAAGCCTGGAGGATCGTCATCCTCGGCTTTATTTTCTTTTAAAACCTTTTAATTCCTGCACAATACAAATAAAAATTATAAAAGCCTGCATATTAGGGAAAAATTACTTTGGAGGCTTAGTTTTGGAGCATGGCCGTTGGATGACAGCATCCAACACTGGAGATTGCGTGCATAAGTTAAATGGAGAGCGGTGGGAGAAAATGGTGGAGATTTTAAGTTAGGGTTGTTGATCTTGCAGAGATCAACGGTCGGGAGCAACTGTAATAATATAATGCGACAGAGTCACATTTCGTGAAAATAGAAGAAATACGAAGGAAAGGAATGAATAGAAACTGGGGTTTCCAAATGATCGCAGGTCGTCGGATTAGTATTGGACCCCGAGATCAATGACGTAGATTGCTCGTCGAAAACCCCTTTGGAAAAGGCAGAGGGTGATGGTGTAATGGGAGATTAGATCTAAACCATTGATCTCTGATCAACGGCAGGGAGCACACGCGATAAAATATAATACAAGATGAGGAAAGTGGTTTCGGAGGGAAAAACAACTGGTTTCGCATGGCCAAAAGGGAGAAAGGTGGTTTTACCTTTTCGAATGCGATAAGCGTTAGGAGGTGACACGTGGAATTTGAATACCGCCCATATCGTGTAGCCCTCTGAGAATTAACGTTCGTTCTTGAATTTGCGTGAAAATGCGCGCTGGCCGTTGGATCTAAGGTCTTAGATCTGACGGTGGGGAGTGAGCGTGATATCGGCAAGATGCGCAGGCAGATAGCAGGTAGGGTGATTTCATTATGGGCCATCGGATCAAATATCGGACGACTAAGATCAAATCTGGAGTTAAATGGAATATATATGCGAGGCGGAGAAAGGGTCAATATGGGTCGTTGATCTGCAGAGATCAATGGCTGAGATCTTCTTGAAAAAAATTATAAAGCGGGGCTGCATGTTTTTAACCAAAGGTAGGAGGATCAATCTAGACAGTCCAATGTTGGCACGTGGATGACCCAGATACAATCGAGGCTTTGCGATCGACGGGCGACAAAACTGAATGGTGCCGATGCGATTGGCTTTGGGCCATCGATCTGCAGATCATATCGACGGTGGAGAATGGATCAGAAGGTAGCCAATCGAGGTTTGTAAATAAAATAAGAAATGCACCCAATGATATTCTCCGATACGAGAATGCGCGGGCCGTTGATTGGTCCAAGATCAACGGTGGGGAGAAGGGTCGAGCCAATGAATGTCGGGGCCCTTTATAATATGAAAAAGGTGGATTTTAATTAAATGCAAAGGTTTAATGGCTTGGGGTAGGTTATATATATGTGGCTTGGCTCCCGACTGCGGGGCCTTGGTTTTATAAAGCAGCAAAGGCTCGGGGCTTATAAACAAAGAACAATCGCATCGAAACTCTTTGTTAACACAAACAAACGCGCTCTTTGATTCGTTCCGATGTGATAAGCACCCGATTGGGTTAGCACCTGGTTATAGGGCATGGGCATATGTCAGGAAGTGATTAGGACTTAGCCCAAAGGGGCTTAAGCTTTAACACAAAAAATGTATTTCTTATGAAATTTTCAAGGTTTTTTGATGGATTTGGGGGTTTCGGTAAGGTTCAAAAATGAGTTTTAAACCTTGCAAAATGATCTTCATGAAGGGGAAAGGGGAAATAATGAAAAACAAAGGAATTTTATGAGGAAGCAATGGGGTCAAATGGAGGTTAATTTGAAGTGAAAGGAGGGGAAAAAATGGGATTTTTGCAACAGTCTTTTCGTTATGAAAATAGCATATTTTCAGCATTTCGAAAGGGAAACAATAGTGAAGATAAATCAGAGGATAATATGTCTTCATGAGACTTCAAGAGATAACATTTTTAGCAATAAAAATTGTTTCTTGAAGGCTCAAATAATGATTTAGCCACCATTTTATATGACAAATTTTATAGGTGGCTAACAGTGGCTCCACATGGGGATGATGCCTTCTTGAAGGCATCAAGAACTTCAGACTTGCATTCTATGGGGGGCTAATTAGTGCCTCATCCATTGGGCTGCAACTTTCCTTAATTGGATGATCTTCTTTTGTTCTAAAAATATTAGCAGCCAAGAAAAATAATGGATCTTCATCAACAAGCTTTCTACCTACCCAATATTACTGATCTAACATTTTTTCTTCTTTAGAGTGCACTTGGATTGGCAAACTCTTTTACAAACATTTTATTCTTTTGAAAGCAAAAAATCTAATCTATTTCTACTTCTTATTTCTCCATGAACTCAGATTAAATAGTTGGGTTCATATGTTTCTCTACCTCATCTACTAATCTGTTAGGATTAAACTGTCTAACAGATTTTCATTCTCTAACTTCTAAAACAGAAAATTAAAAAGCATACAAGTCAGGATTGAACAGTCTAACTTGTTTTTGATCTATGGCATAAAAAAAAAGCTGCACATAGATATTATTTTACAGAAAATTAAATCAAAATTTAAGGCTTAAGATCTGAAAGTTCTAAGCACGGCCTTCTCTTTTCTTCAGCTCTATTTTTTGAGTTTATTCGAGCTATTTTTCTTTGTTATCTGGTTCAGATTTTGAGCTGATTAGAACCAGTTCACTTATTTTTTTGACTCGGACTTAAAACATATTGGAGTCATTCTTCTTTTGAAAACTTAGGTTCAGATTTTGAGCTTGTTTGAACCTTTAATTTCTATCATAATCTTCCTAACTGATAAGCCAAGATTAAGTTGTTTGGCAAATCGAATTCACTAACCTATCAGCAGTAAATTTAAAACTAATTAGTCATGATTAGGTTGTATAAATAACTAGAAGTGTGTTTTTTAGGAGTGGCATTTAAGCTTGCACACTTTCAGATTTTGTTTCTCTTTTTCGGTATGGGGTTGTACCTTTCTTGTTTTACAATCTGCCCTCTTTTCTCTTTTTGTTGTTTTTGTATTTTTTATTTTTCTTCGAAGACAAAAATCAACAACTATCTAAATGCTCAAACTGAGCTTTATTGACATTTCTATATAACCTATTCTAACTTGGATTATTTACATTTATCATATGATACAAAAGTGCCAATGTAGCCAGTTGAGTAATGTCAAAAAGAAGAATAAATTCTGGCTTCTTGTTAGAAGTATCCATAGCACATTTTGAAGATTAATCTTCAAAACCAAAACTATCACAGAAGGTGACAACTTTTCAGGCACTTGGCTCTTGCAAAGGATCCATGCTTGATAGTTTAAGCCAGTTGGGGCGTCCATACACTCTTCCAAAGGATAAACAAAGAAAAGATGAAGGTTCTCTTCTTTTGGGCCCTCCATGTCTGGTAGATTGTCAACTTCCAAGACTTCAGCTTTGAGGACTGCGTTGTCAGTATGTAGCTTGGAAGTGTCATCATCCTTAAGTTCCTACAAAATACCAAACAGTGAAACATCTTCTTTCTCTAAATCTATGCTTGTTTCTAATATAAATTCAGGTTCTTTGAATGGCAGATTGACATTAGTGAAGGGAGAAGTTTCTTCTTGAAAAGATGGTATATCCTTAGAAGGATAGTCTTCTATTTGTTTTTCTCCTTTATCTTCTTCGTCATCTGAACTAGAGGATTCATCATATTTGGCAGTGTTGTCCTCTTGTAACCCTGGTATGCTTGGATTTAGTGGAATGAACTCTGTGAAGAGGTTATTGTATACTTGAGCAGGGAAGTCTTCAAAGGTTACTTCCTTTTGAATAGAAGGCTCCTTTTGCTCAAAAATTTCTTTATTTCTCTTCTCTTCACCCTTTGATTTGAAAGAATGTTGATTCCCAATTATGTGAAAGCTATTTGTGATGGATTGAAATGGATGATTTCTGCTTTCAAGTTGACTATGGTGAAACTCATAACACCAATCGAACGTTGGTTTCTCTGCGTGATTAGTTTCTGCTTGAAACTCATCAGCATCATCAGATTGATTAAAATTTGGAAAATTATCAGAATAAGAAATTTCATCAGTCAAACATATTGGGTCATCAGTTTTCTCTTCTTTTAGTTGATCTACAAGTTCGTTGTTTTTATCAAGACAACAAGATGGAGTAGGTAGATGAGCGGAAGCGTTTGGTTCAAAAGAAGGTTTGGAGGCTAGTAGTCTGTTCAATACTACATAAATCTCTTCCTCTGTTAGAAGAGAAGGATTTTTCTTTTTTCTTAGAACAGAGGTAAAACAATCCTCCTTGTCTTGTGTTGGTTAATTTTGAGGCTTGATATCTTCTTCAGCCTCTTCTAGGGGAACTTCACTTGTTCTTGTAGGGAAACTTTGAGGATTTTCTATTAATTCCTGATCTACTTGGGTTTCAAGAAATCCCTCATGATCGTTATGATACTTAGTTTGCACCTCGGATTCATGAGTTATTTTCTCTTCATTATCAGGATGCCACTCTTGTTGTATAATCTGAACTGAGTTATAACACAAAGTAAGGTTCTCTATATTTGTTGGTGTCTCCTCAATTTCAGGTTTCGTGTTTTCCAAATGGCTATTCATTTCCTCAAAGGACTGCTCACTATTAGTTTTTGTGTTTTGGTCATGAAGATCTCTTATCAGCATAGTACAAGACATAGGTAGGCAATCAAGCATTTCTTGACAATCTTCTTTTTTTCTTCTTTGGTAGGTTTGCTCATCATCTTCTATAACGTGTTGATCATAATATATATCTTGGTCACTGTATTGATATTGAGGTGATTGGGCTTGTGTTTTATCAGGGGAAAGGATGGCTTGCTCTAGATCATCAATTTTCATATTAGCCATCAACCTATCCATTCTTTTCCCAAGCATATGCATCATCTTTTCCATCATGATTATAAAATTTTCTTGATTGTTTTCTCTATCATCTTGTTGGTCTTACATGTCTTGTAGTGATAGAGTTTGTTTTTGTTCAAGGAGAGGTATGTGTTGTTCTGGATCATCAATGTTTAGATTAGCCATAAACCTATCCAGCCTTCTTCCAAGCATGTACATCAATTTTTCCAACATGACCATGTGTTTTTCTTCTGGGTCTATATCTAAATCCATGTTTGTAAATCAGAATAAGAGGTCACTCTGTCTATTAAATCAGTTCAAGGTCTTCTACTAGTGGAGTCATTTGGTCTTTTGGGAGTTTCAGAGTGTGGAGTTGCCAGGTGGAATATTTTTAGCTCCTAAGGAGGTAAAATGTTTTATGGTTCCACCACCATGTACCAATCTAATATGTTTTTGGTTCTATGAGTATTAAGAGATGTACACATGAAATTTATTCATAAATCCCCAGCAGAGTCACCAGAAATGTTAGTTGCTGGTGGCTTAACTGGCTAATATAGAAAATGTTCTTTTGAAACAAATTTCTGATATCCTATGATTACCTTAAAATGAAAATTACTCAGAACTCCCCAGTGGAGTCGCCAGAAATGTTAGCTCCCTGTAATTTGCAAGATTGGAGAATACAAACTGTAGAGACAACACTATTTCAACCACTTTGGGATTCTAGGATCTAGCCCTCCTGAATCCAGAGAGGGATCTCTCCAAGAAGTGAAAAGATTGATTTATCTTTAAAATCTTTTGGGTAATGATATTAGGCTAGTTATGAAGGCCGAGGTTTTTGTTTTTTTTTGGATGGTTGAGCATGATTATTAGTTGAGTGGAAAGTCCTAAATGGAAAGAGTTTCAAAGGTGTGAAGTTGCAAGCAATCAGAACAAGATTTGGCTGATAAGATAGATATAACGTTGTCTTTCTGTCCATTGGGCTATGGAGTCATAATAGGATTTAATTGAAACAACAAGATTCAAGAGTGATCCATGGGGCAAGTCATCTATGTCTAAGGATCTCTTTAAAGTTGATTTTATGGAATGAAATGATACAACAAGAAGGGGAATTAAACAAATGAAGAACAAAGAGCAGCCTAAGATCAAGTAAGTACTTTGAAACTATCCTGCTTTCGGCATACACTTAAGAAAGACATAAAAGTAATCTAAGACCTGGTAAGTACTTCAAAACTAACTAGATTTGATGCACTTTCAATAGAAAACATCTTAAACACAAAAAGAAACTTTAAAAGAAACTATTGGAGAAGAAACTAGAGGATACAGCTCACCATAGACTTCCCTAGCTCTGCTTTACTTAGTAAACTTTCAAGACAAACACATAAGATAACAAAGAATAGTCTAAGATCAGTTAAGATACTTTTAAATCTAGACTGCTTTCAACACATTCTTAGGGAAACTTTCAGATAGTCTTTGGGGATAAAACTAAAGGACAGGGCTCACCATCACTTCCTTAGTTCATCTCTACTTAACATAAGATGAAAATAACATTTAAGAACAAAATTTAGCTTAGACAGTAGGACTAGGGAATGCCAGCATTCCTAACTACTTAAACTGAATTAAATCATTCCTAAACACACAATTTGGAAGAAAACATGGAGATAAATCTTATCAGTCAGAGAAGGGTACTATAAATAGTAAATCCTAACTCTATGATTGTTGTTCTTTATCAGATAATATGGACAGAGTGAAAATAGAAATAAAATAACAATTTACAATAAGAAAAACATCACCGTCGACATAGACCAGGATCCCATAAATCAGCTTGTATTGATGCTTCAAACTAGTTACATCTTCAGGTCCAATGTTTTAGTTCAGCAATCATCTTCACTTCTCAGCCTAACTATTCCATCACAAACAGAGCTTCAAGAGCCTTTGAACACTATTTACAAGTAGAAGTTTCGAGCACAAGTATATTTCAAAGTTCTGCAACCAACTTTTACAATGAACTCCTCAATAAGATTTTATAGAAGGATGAGGAGGTCGAAAGAGAAAAGAGCTATGGATTCAATTAATACAGTTAATGCTTCTTAGCCTTTGAGGAGCTCAATGGAGAAGTTTACAGATATTTCCTCTGTATTAATTGTTTTACATTAAGAATTAAGCTCGGTGGGGAGCTTTGGTTGACTTTAAGGCTCTGTGTCATCTCTGCAATAACTCAGCAGATATTTTTGCAATAAGTTCTTTTGCTAAATTAACTGTTCGGCTGTCGTGAGGAAAATATCCTCTATTCTGGTCATAACTCGTCACTCTGTTGAATGCTTTGAGGCTATAGGTGGCAATCCAGTAGTTGAGAGGAATCAATTAGCCTCTGATGCGGCAGTGGAGGTATCCTTTGTCTGATAAATATTTATGATTTGTCTTTAATTGTGTTTAATGTAGTGGATTAGGCTTTTGATAGTTGATCTTAGCTGTTATCCATTAAACTGTGGAATTAGTCTTTAACCTTCAGTTCTGTTGTGGTTAGGTCTTCAACACTGATACTCTTTGATTTGATTTAACCTTATTGTGTCTTGTTGATGTGCAGGTGTTTATAGGGCCTTTAGACTGGCATCAGTGCTCATGAGTCATTGACAAAACATGATGGTCGAACCCTGCAAGACGGATACTTTTTAATAAATGAAATCCTGGAGGATCGTCATCCTCAGCTTTAGTTTATTTTAAAACATTTGAAAACCTTTTAAATCCTGCACAATACAAATAAAAATTAGAAAATCCTGCATATTAGGGAAAAACTACTTTGGAGGCTTAGTTTTGGAGCGTGGTCATTGGATGATAGCATCCAATGGTGGAGATTGCGTGCAAAATTCAAATGGAGAGCGGTGGGAGCAAATGGTGGAGATTTTAAGTTAGGGCCATTGATATTGCAGAGATCAACAATCGGGAGCAACTGTAATAATATAATGCGACAGAGTCACATTTCATGAAAATAGAAGAAATACGAAGGAAAGTAATGAAAATCCCTTTGGGCAGAGGAAAAATCATTGGAATAGAAATTCGGGTTTCCAAATGATCGCAGGTCATCGGATTAGTATTGGACCCCGAATCAACGGCAAATATTTCTCGTCGAAAACCCATTTGGAAAAGGCGGAGGGAAATGGTGTAATGGGATATTAGATCTAAACCATTGATATGCAGAGATCAAAGGTGGGGGGCGCATGCGATACAATATAATACAAAATGAGGAAAGTGGTTTCAGAGGGAAAAATAGCTGGTTTCACGTGGCCAAAAGGGAGAAAGGTGGTTTCACCTTTTCGAACGCGATATGCGTTAGGAGGTGATACGTGGAATTTGAATACCACCCATATCGCGTAGCCCTCTAAGAATTAATGTTCATGCTTGAATCTGCGCGAAAATGCGCACTAGCCATTAGATCTAAGGTCTTAGATCAGACGGTGGGGAGTGAGCATGATATCGGCAAGATGCACGGGCAGATAGCAGGTAGGGTGGTTTCATTATGGGCCGTCGGATCAAAGATCAGATGGCTGAGATCAAATATGGAGTTAAATAGAATATATATGCGAGGCGGAGAAAGGTTCAATATGGGCCATTGATCTACAGAGATCAACGGCTGAGATCTGCTTGAAAAACATTATAAAGCGGGGTTGCATGTTTTTAACCAAAGTTGGGAGGATCGATCTAGACCGTCCAATGTTGACACGTGGATGACCTAGATACAATCGGGGCTTTGCGATCGGTAAGGGGAAAAAACTGAATGGCGCCGATGCGATTGGATTTGGGCCGTCGATCTGTAGATAAAATCGACGGTGGAGGATGGATCGGAAGGTAGCCAATTGAGGTTTGCGAATAAAATAAGAAACGCGCCCAATGATATTCTCCGATGCGAGAATGCGCGGGCCGTGGATTGGTCCAAGATCAACGGTGGGGAGAAGGGTCAAACTAATGAACGGTGGGGGCCTTTATAATATGAAAAAGCTAGATTTTAATTAAATGCAAAGTTTTAATGGCTTGGGGCAGGTTATATATATGTGGCTTGGCGCTCGACTGCGGGGCCTTGGTTTTATAAAGCAGAAAAGGCTCGGGGCATATAAACATAGGCCAATCACATCGGAACTCTTTGTTAACATAAACAAACATGCTCTCTGATTCGTTCTGATGCGATAAGCACTCGACTGGGTTAGCACCTTGTTACAAGGCGTGGGCATATGTGGGGAAGTGATTAGGACTTAGCCCACATGGGCTGAAGATTTAACACAAAAAATGGATTTTTTATGAAATTTTCAAGGTGTTTTGATGGATTTGGGGGTTTTGGTAAGGTTCAAAAATGAGTTTTAAACCTTGCAAAATGATCTTCATGAAGGGGAAAGGGGAAATAATGAAAAAAAGAGGAATTTTATGAGGAAGAAAGGGGGTCAAATGGAGGTTAATTTGAAGTGAAAGGAGGGGAAAAAATGGGATCTTTGCAGCAGTATTTTCTTTATGAAAATAGCAGATTTTCAACATTTCAAAAGGGAAACAGAAGTGAAGATAAATAAGAGGATAAGATGTCTTCATGAGACTTCAAGAGATAACATTTTTAGCAATAAAACTTGTTTCTTGAAGGCTCAAATAATGATTTAGCCACCATTTGATATGACAAATTTTATAGGTGGCTAACACAATCTACAAAAAATATCATTGGGTATAGTGTGTTGATATATCTTATCTCTGATTCCATTTCATTTGGTATTAACCGCATCATCATTAGGTTAGACTCACAACTTGTGGTACTGCAACTTACTAGTGTTTATACTGTCAGAAATCCAACACTGCATCGTATGTTCCTAAGAGTTCAAATTTTTGAAAGACAATTTTATTTCATTCAATATCAACACATTTACATAAATTTGAACACATTAAATGATTCCTTAGCAAATTATGTTATAAACAGACATTTGCAACACATGTAAAGACATATTTTCAATTTACATCACATAATTGAATAGGATTGCACAATAAACATAGGAAAACACTGAAAAAAACAGATATATAGTTATAGGATTTTACAAAAAAATTTCCCAAGACACATTTATCATATGACCTAAAATTGTATGTAAAATGTCAAAAGTAAACTAGTGATGCTCGTGATAACAAGCTACTGATCTAGATATCCTACGCAATAACCGCATCCAACTGTTAGGAACGCCAATAGCATGGCACTGAATTTTCATGGGTAACTCTTCAATCTAGAAATCCAGAATCCCAAGAGTCAATCCATCTATGCGCTGCTATAGCACAACAAGAGTCTCGGTCATATCCAAATCCCGAAGGCCTACTCTCCCGGAAACACTCTCTGTTGGATCCTCTGCTCTTTTCTCTGGCTGACCCACTGGTTGAACTCAACCTACATCTACATACATAAAAAATTTAGTTTAGTCTTGGGCAACATAAAAATACAAAAAAATGTATAAACCTTATAAAAATAAAAATAAAAACATGCTAAAAAAATTCTTACCAATTACACCCCATTGAGCGTCGTCTGGTAGAATCAAGTCTAGATCTCCTTGGAAGTATACACCTGCATATGCATAATCATCAATGGAAATCATCTCTCATCTAAACCAAGTGAAGAATGCGGTAGAGAATACGATGTTCAATTTAACATCATGTCCAACCATCAAATTTACTCGTCTCTACATCCTTGGATCTCTAGGGCCAGATATACCCAGTGTAACATGTTGGGCTGCATCAGTGGAATCTTCTTTAAGGAAAAATAAATTAGGATCGAACCATAGTTTAAATTTTTCTTCCTTCCTCCCATTGCCTTGGTCAATTTTTCTTTCATCTGAAAGAGGATAACTTCAGCCCAGTTAAAAACTGTTGGTTCCAAACACTCTAGTGCATACTACATGTATGATCTGTTTGCCACATGTAGTGTAGTGGAACTAGCAAGCTTTGTGATAGTTAATAAGATGCTCTTCAAGGGAAAATCACGTACATCATGGATTTTTATTTTCCCATCCTTACTAGGTTCAGTCCTAGGATGCCAATGCTGCCATATGTAATCTCTCACTCTTTGTCCTCCAAGAGTAGATCCTGAAAGAGAAATGAGCGAAACTCTTCTCGATAATCCCATGAGAAAATAAATTTCCTCCACTAATATTGGGACCACTTTGTCCCCAATGTGAAAATCCTACACCGCCGGATCCCATGAATGAACAAGGAACTCCAATAGTTCAATTTGTTGCCTCATACCCGACAATCTAAAGTAATTTAGAAACCCACAGTCTCTAAGGGCTCTTATCGTACCTGTATCGTTTAGGGAAATCATGTTATGTTCTTCATGTTCTCTTTCCCTCCATGTAATCATCATTTTGATCTGATAAATACCTGAAACACAATCATAAGGCTCATTAGGATCCTTTTCATGCAAAAAACTTGGGAAATTTTGGGTACACAGCAAAAAACAAAAATGGAATTTGCGCCCAACTCATCCCCGGTCAAGGGATAGAGCGTTGCAGTGCATCTGGCCTTTAATTTCAGTGCAAGACACCTTTCAAAATTCAAGGGTGCATTTCCATCAGATTATAATATATTTACCCTGAGGGGCTCAAAACCCTAAAAATTTGAAATGAAATGAAACATGAATTCTACTGAAGGAAAGAGAAGGTTCATAACTCCAACCTGGATTTAACGATGAGGAAAATCATCCACAAAATCTTTCACAATCAATTGCTAAAGTTTGGGGGTGAAAACTAGTTTAGAGCTCCAATTTTAAAATGGTAAAAATAACTCTTTTAATTAGTCATTTGATTATTTCAAATCATATTTAATGTTGTGACTATGGTTTTTATTCATTTTTTACTATGAAATAGGTATTTTTAATATGTTTGACCTTGTTCTGAACATGTTTTGCAGCTGATATAGAAGATTAATTGTGCACACTTATTCAAGAATGATTTGACCACAAAGCATACTTTTATCCTTATTTTTAGATCTTTCATAAAAATGAAAAAGGACTTGAAGTGCACTTTTATCTCTTTTTTGAGCTTTGATAATGGCGAAAAAGGAACCCCTGGAGTCTTCTTTTAGCTCTTTTCAGACTCTAATAATGTGAAAATATTGTCAAGCACTTGTCTTTTCGAGCTCGTAAAAGTAAATGAAACGAAATCTACTCAATATAAGTTTAATCCTTTTCCGGACTAAGATATATTATTTACAAAAAAGGAAAACCTTAGTCAAACATGACTAAGAGGTTTTCTTAGGTATCATTTTACACTTTTTCGGACCTGAGCGACAAATTTACGAAAAAGGACTCATGGAATTTTATTTTTTCCTCTTTTTAAAACTCTCTGAACATAAAAAAGTACTAGGCTTTCACTGTCGTTAGGCTCATTAAAACATAAAATAGCAATGGGTGTGTCGATCATGGGAAGAATCGAGTTTCATTTATCACTAGAATCGTTAAATTATTAAATAGCAATACATTCGCTTGAAGGGTTGAATTATAGATCAAGCATATGTTATCCTCCTCAAGCTTGTTAAAAAATAAAGAGGTACTAGTCGACAAATGACCAGGGAAAATTTAGGAAAGCGAACATAACAATTTATGGTAGTAGGTTTCTCTTGAACATGACACTTTCACACCGTCATTGTGACTTTTTGGGTTGGGTAATATTCTTGACGGTTCATTCATACTTATGGTTCATCATACATTCACTTCGGTTTTGGGCCAATTTTGCCAACTTATCTCAGTGTTGCTGATATGTTCAAGGGAAGTCATCCAGTGAATCCTCATGCTTCTGCAATACTCATAAACCTTCATTTTCATGACCGCCATCCCTGAACATTGCTATATCAAGTCACATTTTGTCTCCAAAATCGGTAACTCCAGTTTCGCGATAAAGTGGATTCCTGTCGACATCAGCTCATCATCCAGGAAGTTTACTTATAAACACCATCTTCCAGTACCATGAGTCTTGTTAAATCATCGACAATTTTCTCGCTTCCGTAACTTTAACCAAAAGATTTTGTTTGGATTTCGACATAAAATCATCTATTCGCACCTTGCAAACTGTATTGTTGTACCTTGAGAGCCATTAACATCAATGGTGGTTCTCTCGCATTTGTTAACAGCTCACATCATTGGCTGGTAATCAAACGACATCTTCCCATGTTCGACTACAAATCAAATATTTGCATGGTTAGACTTGTACCTGAATGATCAAGTGAACGAGATAAGAAGAACCTGGATCTAGTTTCATCCATCCAGGCTATGATTTTAGGATTGTTGTATACATCATATGTACGATGGATTTAACTACAAATCGTCATCCAAACATGGGCCTATATCGATAGGCATGTCTGTATTGGGAAACATCCCAATGTAGAGGAATTTATGAATTATGTACATGTTATTAGATAGTTTATGTGCTGAGCATGGGAATTCCTCCCTCATCAATCTGTGATCAAGATGAAAATATCATGATGTAATGTATTATAAGATTAATGTAGGTCACCGTCCACTTCATTTCCGTCTCATCACATTGTAAATAATCTCATCCAAATATTATTATTATTTTGACTTCATGCTTTAGGGGGCAACTGTTATAGGTCAATTTGGGCATCATCCCCCATGACCTGGTCAAACTAGACATCATCCCCAATACTAATGAAATAGGGTCTATTATCCCTTTATATTTCAGTTGCTATATGCCCTAAGAGAAGAAAATTTCATTCATGGCTTCTATTGTGACATTCCCAAGTATATTTTATATCACCTATTGACTCACCAACACTCCTCTGCCAGGGACTAACTATGTTGCAGTGAAAAATCCTCCATTCAAGGGTATATTGCAGTGCAATTCCTGACATTCAAGGGTCTGTTGGTCATCTAGGAGTAGAATTCTCATTTTTATGAGGATCTCCACATGGCCAGTGCCTTCTAGAAGAGTCCATATGTGTCAAACATTGAATCCAAGTGTCCATATAACACCTTTGGACTTGGAAACATGTCTTTCCTATTATCAAAAATTCATTCATTGAGAAACTACCATCAGTTTCCCTATAAATTGAGCACTCATCCCAGTGCTAGGGAAGGAAGAAATTTCATAAAGCTATGTTGTTGGATTCTCATTTGATAAGAGAATGAAAGTACTGATATTTTTTTGGTATGATGTTGGATGTGATGATGCTAGAATGAAGCTAGAGAAGGTTGACAAAAAATCGATCCATTGGTTGTAATCTTCCCCTTCTACTCTTTAATAAATATTATTGTTCATTTTCCCATACATATGTCTCTATTTATTATGCAATGTATTCTTGAATGATGTATGTATTTAATATCTAATTGATTTGATTTGAGTAAGATAAGTAGATATCTGTATATTGCATGTTGTTTTTTGTTTCTTATTTGTATTTGTAGGAATCGATCTAGCGACTTGAGTTGGATTGGGAGCGACGGAAACAAGGATAGAAGGAGAAGGAAAAGAGAAAGAATCACAAGTAGGATCCTTTACCAATATGTATATCTGCTTGTTTTAGAGAAAGTGATAGTTATTCTTTCCTCTTTTGTGCTAAGTGACAAACACCACACTTAGGGAATTTTGTTTATCCATAGATCACAATTCCTCATAACATAGTGAGTGTGGAAAAATGGTATTGATTGTTAGTGTCTCATAATTTCGCAGATTGGTAAACCAAATGATATGGTAACATCAGACCAATCTTTGGAGTCCTAGGACCTAGCCTTCCTGGACTCAGAGAGGGCTCTCTCTATTATGCGAAGGATGTGAACTTGTTCGCTTTGTATGTTTGATTTTAGGCTAGTTGTTAAGTATATTTTGGTTTGTTTTGGTTTTGAGGTAAAACTGATCAAGTAGGACACATGGAAAGAGATTTCATCAAATCAACAGGGCTATGGGGTTAGATAGAGTCAAGGATGTCTAAATGATGGACAAGGTGTACTGCAGGGCCGATTTACTAAGGTCAATGGATCCTTTGGGTGAGGTATGAGGTAAAATGAACAATAAGTTTGTGAAAAACGAAGAAGTCTTAAACATATATATTTTGAAAGAAAATACTCATGAGGTAGGGAAAAACATTAATCTCTATTAACAATACTCAAACTGATAAACATGAAAGATAAAAATTTAGGTGAGACATAGAAGCATAAGAACTCCTAACTTTAGAAATTCACCTTTAACTATTGGGAACACATATAAGATAAACAAATAACTTAATATATGAAGAGGAAACTCCTAAAAAACATATATCAAACTATCGGGAACTCTGAAACAAGTTGGTAAGCATGGAAAAAGGGCAAGATCGAGCGAGACCTCTTTGACTTAACCTAATCAATCAATATTTCATAGAAAAGCTTCAGAATAGGGTCTTGAGAACTTCAAATAAGCAGGGCATACCTTAAATCATATTTGATAGCTAGCATACTAACTATTAATGAAACAAATAACAAATTCTTGGTGGACCTAAGGAGAAGTTAAGAATTCCTTATAATGACCAAGAAGAAGAAAACATCAAAGTTGTAATAAACAGGAGATTTGAGGTGCTTCCATGAGCATATCTCAACCTATACTTTTCTGATCTACAACAAAAAAGAAGTATGAAAACTTAATGAAAACAAAAAGACATAAAAAAATTAGGGAAACATCACCATTCACCAAGCTATGGAATCCTGCACACAATTCTCCTCCCCCATCAAGCCAAGCAAGCCATTCATCCACTTCATAAAACCAATATTTTCTCCAAGCTCACAAAACTATGTATTTCTCTTAACATGTCAAGTTATCCCTATTTTAGTACAATTAATCCTCATGGTTTATATAATCAAAGAGGAGAAAATCTCACTAGAGAATCTAGAAGGCCATTGGCCAAAGCAAAATATCCTAATTTGTCCTTGAGGCCTCACAAGGCCCAAGGCACAAAATATCTCTTCAAAATATCTTCTTCGGACCAAAATAGCAAAAAAATTCACTTTTAGGCTCTTACATACAAGATAGAACTTTCCTAACGCACGTTTTCTCAGTCACCACACAGGAACACAACACTCTGTCTCTGATTCTAAAAACTTTCCAGGCGCGCAGCACCAAAAAGGGTCTTTTTGCAGCAAGGTTTTGGAGGCCTTCCCGATGTCGAAAAAGGCTCTGTGATGGCACGTTGGAGAGCTATGGATGTATAATTTCCAAATATACTTTTTTTTTCTCAATGTGATTTATGAAAGTTTCCCAAAAAGTAGAAAATTTTGAGGGACCAAAACAACTCCAAATGAGCGGAAATTTTGTGAGAATGCTCCTCTTGTGCCAAGGAATCCAAAAATGTAAATTTTTCCTGCTGGATATGCTTTGGGAAAAAGCACAACGTCCAGGGTGTTGCGCTTCTAGGCTTAAAAATTTGCAAAAACCCAAAAAGTGTCCAATTTTGCTCAAAATTGGTGAGTGAATCCCTCAAGGGTCCCTAGAGACTTGTAGTGAAGCTTGAGCCAAAATTACAAGCCTAGCTTGGTATTTTCCATCATTTGGTGCCCGTCGCCTCCTTTGGGTAGTTTTGAGCTTTTTCCTAGCAAACTGATTTCTTTTTTTATAATGCTCAATCATATTTCTCTATAAGCCTAGATATTTGTTTGCCTTCTCTAACTTAGCCTCCAAACGCAAATTTTTCCTTTCAAGCCATGATTATTTCTCATCCTCAATTTCCAAGGCGAGGAACTCAGTGAGAGGAAATTGTTGTGCTTGGGCTGATTCTTCCTCTCTCTGTTTTTCCAATGCTTTTCTAAGACCCATAGTCATAGGCTTTTTCCTAGCTTTCCCCTCTTCTTCATTTTCTTCTTCATAGGCACTCATGTACTCCTCCAATTGTACTTGTGATTTTTGAGCCTCTCTCTTGTATTTGAGTTCCCAGGCTTCATAAATGTCCAGCTGGCCACTCATTTGATTGTTTTGCACCTGTAGGAAATGAATAAGATCTTTTGATCTTTCTAGCTCAACCTCCAAGTCTCTGATTTGTGCATTTCGGTATTGTAAGAGATAATTAACTATCCTTGTTTCATTTTCCTCATCACTATCTATGTGAATGAGTTCAAATTCCCTCTCTTCCTCATGATTGCTTTCCTTTTCTTCCATTGTCTTCTTGCCTTTGTCCTTTACGGGCTTCTTACCCTTGTCTTTCATTTGCAGTTTACCCTTTCTCATCAATGATTTGGTGACCTTGACCTTCACTGTTTGAGTGACCTTGTCCTTCACTTTCTATTTGGTGACTTTGTCTTTCACTGATTTTGAGAATTTTTCTTTCACTGAATTTGAGACTTTGGCCTTAATTGGTTTTGAGGAGGATAGCATGGCCCCTTGCCTTTTGGAGGTAGCAAACACATGCCTCCTCCCTCTCTGGTAAGTAATGGTGCAAGGCGCCATAAGCATGGCTTTCAAACTTTGATTATTGACAATTTTAGGACTATCTCCTCCTTGAAAAATGCTCTCTTTGTGTATATCTTCCTTACCTTGTCGCTGGTTGTCTTCTGGATCAATATTTTTAATATATTTGATGCTTTTGTCACCACTAAGACCCTCAATACTACTATTCTCTGTTTCTGCAATATCAGAGGCATTTGTGCTTGAATTATTTTCACTTTTAGGACTATCCACCTCTTCACCTTTTTCACTACTGTTTTTACTGTCAACCTCATTTTGTACGTCATTGCCTTCATTTTTTGGGCTTTTTCAACCATCTCATGGTTCATTGAAAACAATCTTAAAATATGTCTCTGGGTTGCACTTGTCATTCTGGCCACTGTCATGGATTTCTTTTTCTTTTTCAACTCTATCTGTTGTAGTGTTCCCGGTGTCATTTTCTTCATCAGGAGATACACTATTTTGAATTCTTCGACCATCATTTGTATCACTACTTGTAACTCTGTTTTATTCTAGGTTTACATTTTCATCTTTGTTGTTGTTTTCACTGTCTCCTCTTGGCCAACATCTTCATCCTTGCTTCCTTCTTCTTCTTCATTTTCTCCCTTATCTTCATCATTCTCCCCTTTACTGCCTTCCTCATGATCATCTTGTATTTCTTCAGGACCACCACTGCTTTCTTTAGGGCTAGAATTTATTTCTTCAGGGCCAACATTGCTTTCTTCAGTACCAACAATTCTTTCTTCATTTTCTTCTTCCTCTACATCATTTTCTTCCCTATCTTCATCACACTCTTTCTCACTATTTTGTTCATGATCGGCACCGCTGTCCTCAAGGCCTTCATCATCTTTTCCCTCACTATTTTTATCACCTCCCTTATGTTCATTATTTTTTTCATCACTCGCTCCCTCATCTTCATTATTTTCTTCCTCATCTTCCTCACATTTTTCCTCATCCATCACACTCTTCCTCATTGTTTTATTCATTTTGATCATCATTGCTTTCTTCCTGATCATCAGTTCTCTCATCATCCTCAAATTATTCCTCATATTCATTATTTTCTTCCTCATCTTCCTCACATTCTTCCTCACTTTCATCATCCTCTCTCTCACTGTTTTGTTCATTTTGATCATCATTGCTTTCTTCCTGATCATCATTTCTCTCATTATGATCACTTTTCTTAGGGGAAGGTGTTTGAAGAAGGTTTGTTTGGGAAAGTGATTCATGTGAGGAAGGTGAATGATGGTCAGTGGAGAGCAATGGAGGAGTAGGAGGAGGATTTTTAGAAGATGATGGCACATTTTGTAGTGGGATGGAGGGTGAAGTGGTGAAATCATCATGGGTAATAAAGGCCTCCCAAGGAATGCCTTGTTGCTCCAACTGGTGAGTTACAATGACTTTGATAAGAGAGTGATGAAATAGGCTTGTCATCTGTTGGGCTAGAGGCCTCTTTTTCATGGTGGTGGACATTTTTTTAATTCTTTTGCAAAGGAAATAAGGCATGTTCAGTAGCTTGGTCCTGGTGAAGTGTATTAGGAGTATAATATGATAGGAGTAGATTCTGGAGAACCTACCCTCACAGGTAAATAATTTCATGAAAATCTTCATGAGGAGGGCATACCTATCCAGTAGATGTGAAAAAGGAAAATGGCTTTACACTCAGCTTGACAACTAGGTTTTAAAAATGGATGATAATGGATCAAGTCAATATGTTTCTATTTAAACCACCTTTCTCCTATGCAATGCATCCCAGTGGCTTTAGAGATAGCACTAGGGGTCAACTCAAATTTTACCCCTGCTAGATGAAATTTATGTCTGTGAAGCCTTAGGGAAAATAGATTTGTCAACTAAGGATGGCTTTCGATCTCTTGTACCTTGTTGAAAAACTCAAAACACCCTAATTATCGGAAACAAGAAAAGATAGAAGGAGAGGCTATTAGCTCTTTGGTGTTTATAGGTTCAAAATTGTTTGGCTTCCCTCCTTTCTTATACTGTCTTCTTGGTCTTTGAGTGTCATTGTTTAGGTCAGCACTCTCATCTTCAGACATGGTGCTTACTTTACCCCTTCCTCCAATTATTTAAAAAAAAGGATTTTCGCTTATGAAATGATGAGGAGAAATGGTGATGAGGAACTCAGGATTTTAAACAAGGTTTTCAAAGACTTAGAAAAATAGCTTCAGCTCCCTCTAAATCTTGCTTCAAATTTTCTTTGACATACATTTAGAATTTACTGGGCGGCTTATCATTTGAAAAATTAGGAGGAAGTGGTATTTTTAGGAAAAATACCTTTGAAAGGGTCTTCCAAAACCAAAAATGCAATTTTTGAACTTTTCTGGGAAAATCTGGCACTTCTGCAGGCTTTTGGTCAGTGATGCACTTTTTCGGTAGGTGTGCAGTGTCTATGGTCTGGGCGGGCTTTCACACAGACTAGGAGATAGTTATAGTGGTAGGCGCACAACGTCCTTGGCCCGGGTGAGCCTGCACGAGGAACGGGCGAAGACAGCAGTGACGGGTGCACAACGTCATGGGCGTCAGGCACTAGTGAGCGGCAGCTGCAGTGGTGGGCACGCAATGTCTATGGCCTAGGTGATAGTCTGCATCAGGAATGGAAGAAGACAGAAGTGCTGAAGCGCAATGTCGTGGGCACCGGGCAGTCCTGCACGAAGACTCGGGTGGAGCAGAAACTACAGCAGCGCAGCGTTTGTGGGCATCGGGAGCTGGTGGGCGGAAACTCCTGCACATCGGGTGGGATCAGAAAGGCGCAACGCCCATCTACAGGTGCGCAGCGTCCTGTGCAAAATCACACTGCAAGAAGGTATAGGCACTCAATGTCTCTCTATAGGAGCGCAGTGCCAGGATTTTTCCGCCTAGGGTTTCTATGGAAGCCGAAAATTCCTCTGTTTGTTTTTTGCACAAGTTTAAAAAGAGTGGGAAAAGAGTTGTTGGAGCATTTATGACCACCCTTTTGAAAATAATCAAACTCTAAACCCCCTTTTGTAAAGTCTCTTGTTACACTTTTCTCTTTACCTCTCTTGGACTGTCTCCTCAGCCTTTTTAACCACTATCTTTTATTGCATTCAGGCAATTGATTAGACCTTTGATAATTGTGCTTTTGTGAATATGTGCATAGTGATGTAAAAATAAATTTTCGTCCTACCTTTGAAACATACCTATGACTGTGATTGCTGATTTGTGAGAAAACAGAGTTTGAAAAAGAGGCTATGTTTTGTCAGTGAAAAAGGTGTATAACGCCTTAAAATCACTTCCTTTTGACCCTTTAAGAATTTAGAATTGATCCTTTGATCCAATGGAATTTATTCCCTTTGATCTTACCCTTGAAGATAGTTAGGAACTCTTCTTTGACAATCTCTGTTGTTTGATGAATGAGGTTCTTATTTCCACTTATCATACCTTATTTGCTCATTCCTCCAATTTTTCTGTTTTTGGGGATATTCAGTAAGATAAAAAAATTGTCTTCAAGGTCTTTAAAGAAATCATTTTTCTTAATTGGTTACTTCTAATTCAACAAGGCTCCCACTAATTTATTTGAGGAGTCTTTTAGCTTTGTAGCCCAGCTATTTCTCCACTGTTTTTCAAGCAATCACCTTTTCTATTTTCAACTAAAGTGCACCTACTATTTTCTTCTTCAATGTGATTTCCTTTCTTGATAATGGTCTTAGTCTTTTCTTTCACCTTGTGGCACAACTGATAATTTTGTATTTTTGCAGGAGTGCGGAAAAGGGCAGCTGTCCCTCTAACATTCTCATGTTTGAGGCAAACATCCATTTTAATGATTATCTTTGCTAAGATGAACCAGTTTTCTCATATGTCACTGACATTCATGAGATATTTCATAGACCTTTGTATGAGCAGTATTTTACTTCTTGTTATGATATCAAGACCTTTCCTGTAGCTTTCAGCTTGTTGTGCCTTTTATCCACTGTAAATGACCTTTTGAAGCTTCTTGGGTGTCCCTTTATCATTATGTAATGAGCTCTTTATTTTCCCTGTAGCCTCCAGCTTATTGTACCTTTTTATTCAACTGCCAATGACTTGATGAACTCTCTTTGGTGTCTTTCTTTGTCTTTTCTTTGCTTTAGAATAAACTTCAAGGCATCCCTGCAGAGATGCATTGGACATGATAGTCTATTCTTGGGAGATTTTACTGTTGGACTAGGAGGGCACCTTTGGAAGTTGCTTAACTTCTCTTAAGAATATGAAAAACCTCATCTCTATGTTTTCTTGAATTCACCTTTGATTTTCTGTGAAATGATAGTGCATGGGAATTATGATGGTGCATGACCTAGGGAAACCTAATTGACTTATTTGCAAGGTCTTAGAAAAGGGCCTTTGATTGATGGTTTAAATAAGAGTTTTGAATAAGACACAGGGTTTAGACACTCTGCTTATGCACTATCACCTATAAACCTGGACATCTTTATTTTACTTTGAAGGGATTTCTAGACAGAGATTTGACACCAACAGTGATTGAGGAAGTTGGTGAGTAGGAGAGAAAACTTGGTTTAACTTGGCCAGACAAATTGTGAAATAAGAAGGCTTAGGCATCAGAGGTAGAGTGTTATAGACAGAGGTAGCAATAATAGATAGAGTAAGGGTTGGTCTAGGATGGGATCTTTATAGGATGGTAGATTGACCACTACAGTCAAGAGAGGAGGGATAGGTGAAAATTTCTGTTTGAGGGGATTTCTAGAAGAAACAAGATTCCTTGAATCTTGTTTCCAGAAAACCTGGACAAAGAATTTAGTCATATAAACAAGTGAAAATTACTAATGACTAACATTGATGTCAATCACTCGTAGAATTATTCAGATCAGGGATGTCTAAAGTTGCCAAAAATGGAAATTACATTGTTTCCCCCGAGTCTGACCAAGGGAGTGTCGGTTGACCAATCGGGCCATAGGGTCCTCCCATCAAAGTGTTCAGTAGAAACAAACCCTTTCTCCTTTCTAGATGACACTTTCTCAATGAGAACTCCCTAGCTCAAAGAGAAACTTCTACCTGCAGCAGTTCTAAGGCCTCACTGGTTTTGGAAGACCATGTATGTGGAGGAGGTCTCATCAAGAGATCCCATGAAAGGTGCACTTCAACATTTCATGGAGTGTAAATTTCTTCAACAGTCTGAGGAGGCTCTTTCCTTCTCACCCTTCGATCTTCATGGATTCAAGGAGGAACAGATAGATGATGGATGACATCTTTGGATGGATAACATCTCTCATGTGTGTGTTGGACACTTCTTAAGCCATGCACATCATGATGGGAGGTTTTTTCCTACCACCTATTTGGATCCTTATGGGGTCAAATTGATCCTTGAGAAGATTGCATTTCAACATCCCATGAAATGAAAGAGCAGAAATCTTATTTGGGAGAATGATAGTCTACCTTGGGAAAGTGCTAAGGAAGGAAAAGATGGAAGACATCCACAAATTATTGATTGGATGTGGGTGGTGAGAAAGAATTTGGAAAGCTACTTGCAGATCTATGATACCGGGCAGCAGGAGGCTTGGCTGCGCTAGTTACTTTTGAAAGAGTTTGGTCGTCATCCTCTTTCCAAGGGTATGTGGCAGGATACTTGCATCATGGAGTAGCAAGGAGTATGGACACATTGTGTTGACATAACATTATTCATGTCAATCGCCATGTTTTCACTACATAATTTTGATGATGGGAGTATAAGGAGGTAGAAAAATATTTTGTTGCTTGGGATGTTCTTGGGAGAGCAAGGTCAAATTTTCTCTCACATTTTTCATGATGTTGCAGGAGTAGAAGATGGAACTATCACAGTTCAAGGGGCTACTCCTCGGCCTTAGATGTTCAAGAGGTACTTTCCCCATGGGATAGACTTCTTATGTGTAGCAGCATTATGGGAGATGCCTTTGACATTATGCATGTCAAATATTCGACCCATGAATTGGGTGGAGCCTATTTGCATAGGCCAACATCGTTGCCAATTTGGAGCTGGGGTTTATTGATGGAGTATCCCCAAGATCATTCCACTGTTGGTGCACTTGATGAACAAGGAGGAGGTGAGAAATATGGAGTAATGGATGGAGGCATCTATTGTTGTGTTATATTCTTCTTGGCTTGGATCCCCTAGTACATGAGGAAGGATCCCCATGCAGCACATGATTCATTTCTCTTCATGAGAGTATGTCATATCCTTATGGAGTATTTTTTTATGGACCCTATCATGATATTTCTCTTAGCACATGGTAAGGATCTTGTTGTTGCATTTTGTGATTTGCATACTCTTACCATTTTTATGCAGTGCATTGCTCCACAAGAGGGCAAGATTTTCATTGAGCTCCATGGTCAACATTGGGCCAAATTGTATGATGGAGACAACCATCTCTTATATGGCCATGGGAAAGTGTTTTATTACTTCATGCATGTTCATTTGTTGTATGCAGCCATCTCCTATTCATTAGTAAATGAAATAACATACATAGACCAACATGTATCTAGCAACCACTTGCCTCGTAAACTTCTGAAGCTGCAGTTGGAAAAACTGTGCTATAACTTCATGGGAGACATGATGTTGAGTAAGGCACATGGTCTGAATGTGTCCTTTTGGGAAGGAGAATCCCACATTTTCTGTAGTACATGTTCTAATGGGAACATGGGGGGAGGCCACCATAGCCACATATTTGTTTCTCTTGGAGTTGGGCCAAATGTGTGATTAGATGCCATATGATGATGCTCTCGTATCCCTCACATGTGGAATGCTTTGGGCCAACTGGTTTTACAACGTTGGAGGTAGGATATTTTTAGATATAATATTCATGTTGCCAATTGAGGTTAATGATTTTGCAGCCCAGGATCAGCACACACTCTACACTTATCTTAAGTGGAGAGGAGGACAACGTGGGTTAGGCAATTTTGTCTACTATGTTCAGTTTTTCAGCCCACCTTCTTTGCAAGAACCTAAGGTGGAAGAATATTTTCTGGAGTTACCATGTTGGGAGGTGACTCATTTTGGTTGGATGGTTTCTTGGGATAATATGCTTCCCCCATCCATTTCAGTTATAACCTTGCAGTTTCTTGAGAACAAACAACATTTTTGGAGGGGAGGACTTTAATATTCCTAATTAGCCCAAGCTAATAGGAATATTTCATTTTGTGCTAATTTTCTTAATTGATGAATAAAATGTAAAGGAGGACATGTAAACTCCTAAAAAACATCATAATAAATCAATGCCCAATGTGAACATAGGCATTTCAGGGTTTTCTCAATAAAATACACTTGTAATGTGAAAAGGGGATCATCACAGTAGCTGGATTTTACACTTATGAGTGTGAACAAGGGCAAATGGATGAGGACATAGTCAAGATCATCGATAAAACCAGTTCAGTGTGAACAAGGATCAGCATAGGAAGACATTTGTGAGCTAGATTTATTGCACTTGGGTGTGAAAGGAGATGAGGTAGATTGACTGGGTCAATAGGACCAAATCACAGCACTATCTAGATGCATTGAACCTCCTTGTTGATCAACGCAGTTCAAGAATGAGGCCCTCATGTGAAAGGAAATAATTCATCAAGGTGGTTTAGGGTTTGCCAAAGCTCTCATCTTATAAAAGGAAAGGGAAGGCTCAAGAGAAGGTTGTTGATGATATTATATTTTCAGATTATATTGTCTGCTTAGACATATCTCATTCTCTTGGTTGTTTAGCAGAGAATTGTGAGGATTTCCTGTTTAGAGATTCTCTCTCCTTCCATTGAGTAGCTCTTGGAAGGAATTGTGATTCTTTCCCACTATCTGGAAAATGTCCAAGCTCCATCTCCCTTATACAGCATAAATCCTACTGGGGTTTACTTGTTTCAATGAGCTGCAGCAAGGGGAGACTAGATCTACTCAGATCTAGATTGTATTAGTACCTCTTCTCAGTGAGTGTGTCTTTTAACCTCTTGGAAGAGTGTAATAGCTGTTGAGCTTCAGATTTCAGATCTTGGCATGTGGAAAACTCACTCCTCACCATCTACAGCGCAGTTAGCTTTAGAAACTGCGTCATTTTCTAGAGTGTTTCAGTAACAACGTTTGATCCCTTGATTGTGAGCTTTTTCCTTGGAGGAAGGGCCAACCCTTCTCTTGGAAAGCTTTGTATCTTATCCATATTATATTCATTTTATATTTAAGTTATTTTTATTTAGATCTATAGTATAAATTTTTTTTCCAGATCTAGATCTGCAGATCTGATGTTATGTACATTGTGCTCTCATGAAACCCCTGCCGGGTTATCTCTGTGATGTATAAAAGGAGCTAGATCTCCATTTTCCTCCATGTTCTGATATAAATAACTCTAGATATTTTATTGCCTCATATTATATCTAAAACCCTCAGAAAATCACGTTGTGTAAGCTTCAGTAATTTCTGCATACCATAAGTCATGGGATTTGGGCCTTTTTAAGCCATACTGGGAGTGGTAGATATGTTTAATATAGCTAGGATGATTTTTTTGGGCTGAAATTTTATATGTAAGTCTCTTATGAACTAAGATAAGGGATACCACCATCCTTTGCCCTTATTTTTACACAAATATCTGAAGTTAACGTTTTTAGGGCTAAAATAGCTGCTTTTCCCCACTCCAGGTTGAAGAAATGAAACATACTTCTTTATGTTGTACATAATATTGATGCTGAAGTGTTTCTTGACATATTACATGGATGTATAGCTTGCTATAGCTCCAGAATTGTGTTTTCATATTGCTGCAGTCCCATTATTGGGAATTTTTTGGCCATTCTAGGTGTGAGAGCCTTGTTTACCTCACCTAGTTTACTTGGTTTCTGATTTCCTCTTGTATTCGGATCTTATATTATTAGATATAAGAGATACAAAGGCTAATATTGTTTTCTATATCATACATTCTTAAAAAATTCATTTTTCAGGCATGCCTTGCTAGCAATCCCAATTTGGGGATATTACAGTGGTATCATAGCATCTTTCTTGGCTTAGCCTGTGAGTCTCAGCCAAAGAAGAGAAAAGAATATTAGTATGATGAAGAATATGCGATTTCTCTCATTATTTTTAGATCCAAAAAGGACCTCCCCTAGGAGGTTAAGCAGATGAAGAGTTGCAGTGAAACTCCTAGAGGGTTTCAAGAAGAGGAAGAGCCATGCACTTCCTATTCACAGAGAGGAGAAGACAAGAGACATAGAGGAAAATTTGAATCAGAGATTCTAAGTGAATACAAAGCTAAATCTAGAGCATCCAAGGAGACTCTAGCTTTCCCTTAGTTCATTTAGCGAGAGGAAGAGGGACCTACATCTTTGCATGCTGTTGATCTAGAGTAACAGAGATGCACTGCGTTGTGCAAAGGTAGTGATGAAGAAAAGAGGACCCATGCCTTATCGGAGCATTCACATGATAGCTTCATTCATGAATCAAAGGAGGAATAAATGGTAGATAGTAGATATCTTGAAGTGAGAAACGCTTTCTCCTTTCTAGATGACACTTTCTCAATGAGCACTCCCTAGCTCAAAGAGAAACTTCTACCTGCACCAGTTCTAAGGCCTCACTAGTTTTGGAAGACCATTCATGAAGAGGAGGTCTCATCAAGGGATCCCATGAAAGGTGCACTTCAAAATTTCATGGAGTGTAAATTTCTTCAACAGTCTTAGGACACTCTTTCCTTCTCACCCTTGGATCTTCATTGATTCAAGGAGGAACAGATAGATGATGGAGGACATATTCGGATGGATAACATCTCTCATGTGTGTGTTGGACACTTATTGAGCTATGAACATCATGATGGGAGGTTTTTTCCTACCACTTATTTGGATCCTTATGGGGTCAAATTGATCCTTGAGAAGATTGCCTTTCAACATCCCATGAAATGCAAGAGCAGAAATGTGATTTGGCAGAATGATAGTCTTCCTTGGGAAAGTGATAAGGAAGGACAATATGGAAGACATCCACAAATGATTGAGTGGATGTGGGTGGTGAGAAAGAAGCTGGAAAGTTACTTGCAAATCTATGATACCGGGCAACAGGAGGCTTGGTTGCTCTGGTTACTTTTGAAAGAGTTTGGTGATCATCCTCTTTCCAAGGGTATGTGGCAGGATACTTGCACCATGGGGCAGCAAGGAGTATGGACACATTATGTTGACATAACATTATTAATGTCAATCACCATGTTTTCACTACATGATTTTGATATGGGAGTATAAGGAGGCAGAAAAATATTTTGTTGCTTGGGATATTCTTGGGAGAGCAAGGGCAGATTTGCTCTCACAATTTTCATGATGTTGCAGGAGTAGAAGATGGCACTATCACAGTTCAAGGGGCTACTCCTTGGCCTTAGAAGTTCAAGAGGTACTTTCCCCATGGGAGAGACTTCTTATGTGTAGCAGCATTATGGGAGATGCCTTTGACATTCTGCATGTCAAAGATTGGAGCCATGAATTGGGTGAAGCGTATTTTCATAGGCCAACAACATTGCCACTTTGGAGCTGGGTTTTATTGATGGATTATCCCCAAGATCATTCCACTCTTGGTGCACTTGATGGAAATGGAGGAGGTGAGAAATATGGAGTAATGTATGGAGGCATCTATTGCTGTGTTATGTTCTTCTTGGCTTAGATCCTGAAGTACATGAGGAAGGATCCTCATGGAGCACATGATTCATATCTCTTCATGAGAGTATGTCATATCCTTATGGAGTATTTGTTTATGGACCTTATCATGATATTTCTCTTATAAAATGGTAAGGTTCTTGTTGTTTCATTTGGTGATCTGCATACTCTTACCATTTTTATGCAGTGCATTGCTCCACAAGAGGGAAAGATTTTCATTGAGCTCCATGGTCAATATTTGGCCAAATTTTATGATGGAGACAACCATCTCTTATATGGCCATGGGAAAGTGTTGTATTACTTCATGTATGTTCATTTGTTGTATGCAGCCATCTCCTATTCATTAGTAAATTAAATAACATACATAGACCACCATGTATCCATCAACCACTTACCTTGTAAACTTCTAAAGCTGCAGTTGGAAAAAATCCACTGTAACTTCATGGGAGACATGATGTTGAGTAAGGCACATGGTCTGAATGTGTCCTTTTGGGAAGGAGACTCCCACATTTTCTGCAGTACATGTTCTAATTGGAACGTGGGGGGAGTTATGGCCACCATAGCAAAATATTTGTTTCTCTTGGAGGTGGGCCAAATGTGGGATGGGATGCCATATGATGATGCTCTTCTATCCCTCACATGTGGAATGTTTCAGGCCAACTGGTTTTACAGCGTTGGAGGAAGGATATTTTCAGATCTAATCTTCATGTTTCCACTTGCGGGAAATGATTTTGTAGCCCAGGATCAGCACACACTCTACACTTATCTTAAGTGGGGAGGAGGACAGCGTGGGGTAGGAAATTTTGTCTACTATGTTCAGCTTTTCAGCCCACCTTCTTTGCAGGAACCTAAGGTGGGAGAAGATTTTTTGGAGTTACCATGTTGGGAGGTGAATCATTTTGGTTGGATGGTTGATTGGGAGAATATGCTTCCCCAATCCATTTCAGTTCTAAACTTGCAGTTGCTTGAGGAAAAACAACATTTTTGGAGGGGAGGACTGTAATGTTCCTAATTAGCCCAGGCTAATAGGAATATTTCATTTTGTGCTAATTTTCTTAATTGATTAATAAATGTAAAGGAGGACATGTAAACTCCTAAAAAACATCAAAATAAATCAATGCCCAATGTGAACAGAGGAAAATCAGGGTTGTCTCAATAAAATACCCTTGTAATGTGAAAAGGGGATCATCACAGTAGCTGGATTTTACACTTATGAGTGTGAACAAGGGCAAATGAATGAGGACATAGTCAAGTTTGACTAAGTCAACATGCATGCATGAAGAAGAAGAGATCATCGATAAAACCAGTTCAGTGTGAACAAGGATCAACATAGGCCGACATTTGTGAGCTCGATTGATTGCAGTTGGGTGTGAAAAGGGATGAGGTAGATTGACTAGGACAACAGGACCAAATCACAGCACTATCCAGATGCATTGAACCTCCTTGTTGATCAGTGCAGTTCTAGAATGAGGCCCTCATGTGAAAGGAGATAATTCATCAAGGTGGTTTAGGGTTTGCCAAAGCTCTCATCTTATAAAAGGAAGGGGAAGGCTCAAGAGAAGGTTGTTGATGATATTATATTTTCAGATTATATTGTCTTCTTAGACATATCTCATTCTCTTGGATGTTTAGCATAGAATTGTGAGGATTTCCTGTTTGGGGATTCTCTCTCCTTCCATTGATTAGCTCTTGGAGGCAATTGTGCTTCTTTCCCACTATCCAGAATATGGCCAAGATCCATCTCCCTTAGACAGTGTAAATCCTATTAGTGTTTACTTGTTTCAGTGTGCTACAACAAGTCTAGACTAGATCTATTCATATCTAGATTGTATTAGTACCTCTTCTCAGTGAGTGTGTCTTTTAACATCCTAGAAGAGTGTATTAGCTGTTGAGCTTCAGATTTCAGATCTTGGCATGTTTCCAACTCACTCCTCACCATATACAATGCAGTTAACTTTAGAAAATGCGTCATTTTATAGAGTGCTGCAGTAGCAGGGTTTTACCCCTTGCTTGTGAGCTTTTCCTTGGAGGAAGGGCCAACCCTTCTCCCGAAAATCTTTGTATCTTATCCTTCTTCTATTCATTGTATATTTCAGCTATTTTTATTCAGAGCTACAGTATAACTACTTTTTCTAGATCTAGATCTGTAGATCTGATGTTATGTACATTGTGCTCTCATGAAACCCTTGCCGAGATATCTCTGTGATGTATAAAAGGAGCTAGATATCCATTTTACTCCATGTTCTGATATAAATAACTAAATATATATTATTTCCTCATATTATATATGAAATACTTAGAAAATAACGCTGTGTAAGCTTCATTAATTTCTGTATACCATAAGTCATGGGGTTTGGGCCTTTTTAAGCCATACCGGGAGTGGGAGATTTGTTTAATATAGCTAGGATGATTTGTTTGTGCTGAAATTTGATTTGTAAGTCTATTATCACATAAGCTAAGGGATACCACCATCCTTTGCCCTTATTTTTATGCAAATATTTGAAGTTAAGGTTTTTAGGGCTAAAATAGCTGCTTTTCCCCACTCTGGGTTGAGGAAATGAATCATACTTCTTGCTGCTATACATAAAATTTATGCTGAAGTGTTTCTTGACACATTCTATGGATGTATAGCTTGATGCAGCTCCAACATTGTGTTTTCATTTTTCTGCAGTCCCATTATTGGGCATTTTCTTGCCATTCTAGGTGTGAGAGGCTTGTTTATCTCACCTAGTTTGCTTGGTTTCTAATTCCTCCTAGATTTGGATCTTAGATTATCATATATAATATATACAAGGGCTAATATTCTTTTCTGTAGCATCCATTCCTGAAAAATGCGTCTTTCAGTCATGCCTTGCTAGCAATCCTAATTTGGGGATATTACATAGAAGTGGTAGTCGGAAGTCTAGGAGCATACACGAAAGGAGTTGAGACTGGAAATTTTGGAATTACACACATATATTTTGTGACCAATTTCTTGGGACCAGGCATATTCTGGCTATTATATTTTCAAGTCAGCTGTGAATAACTGATAACTGGCGGGGGAGATGGCGGTGGAACCAAGCTGGCCACTTGTGCCAATGACCCATTGGTAACTGGTTGGATGTGTTTTCGGCCAAATACATCGTAAGTACTCATCCTACCTGAATCATCATAGGCCCCAATGGGTCAGTGAGAGGAGGATTATAAGGAGGTACAACTCCTTCCATGAAAGGATCCTCAAGAAACGTAGTATCTTGGGGAGTGACTTCTGAAACAGGGGTCAACACTAGAGACTATTATTTCAAGGAAAAATATAGGTCACCAAGACTTGACAAATTATCTAGGTTGAATGGAAGAAGGCCTCTTTTCCATCTAGATAGATGATGAAGGTAAAATGATGCCACGATGAAAAATAAATTTTATCAATATTTTATTGTGTTATATTATTAGGTCTCAGTGATAGTGAAACCAACACCTAAAAATTAAAATAACTTGAAAATTCAACAAATCAAGTAGCCAAAGGGGAAAGACCATTTCTGAGAACTACCGTTCGCTAGAAATGAAACCTAGTATCACAATAGAAAAAAGATAGATCTAGTCATATGTACAGTTACGGTTATAGTTATGGTCACCTTGTGTTCGTCCATAATGTATGGCAACTATGGATACCTTAAATCACAGACAATACCAGGGGGTTCACAGTTGTAGACAACACGCTGTATGGGCAAAACATCTAGATCCCTGATCCAGTTTCGACATCCCTGAGGGGAACCCCAATACACAGAATTCCCTTTGGATATGTGATCAAAGGTAGGAAACCTTCTCACACACACCAATGTTATCTATATCTTAACTCCTTTGTGAGGGGATCAATCCCAACAGTATGAGTGCAACAGGATTTTCATTCTTTAATGACACTATTCTCATGTTTTGCAATTTAGGGCAGTTTTCTCACTTTTCCTATCCCAAGATCCTAGCCTGAACTAATATTTTTGTAATCTCATAAAATATTTATTGATTTATTTTATTAAGTGCTTAATTTTAGTGTACTTGCATTTATGTCTCCAAAGGGGGATTGGACATATGAAATTTATGCGACTCTGACACAAACCATGCAGAAAATGATTTTTAATTCAGTTTGATGAAATAGTTACTTCTATAAGGAGAAATTTTTCGTACATCCATGCAACAACACATATCCAACAATGTCATTCAGCCTATGAAAGATACAGATACCAATGTTATCAAACAACTATTTAACCCAATATTTTATAGAATGTAATCAATGATATCAGAAAAAGTAAAAAAAAATAAAAAAACAAAATCCTATTTTCTTGCAGAAAGTAAATGAAACTAGGCTAAATTTTCAAAAGAAAAACTAATATTCCTACAAGAAACCAAGCACAGAGTTTTAGTTGCAGGAACCAAATTGATAGCCATCAACTCAATGATCAAGGAAATAGCAGCAGGGGTGAGATAGCTAGGTTTTGGCTGAGTAACACTGCCTAGAAAATGGTACAGTGCATTAATAGCTGGACTAATGCACTGTTCTCAAGAAAGTACCGCGTTATAACTCTCTAGAGTACACACAGGGGGTGTGCTACAGAGGCTAAATTGCAAAATATGTTCAAGTAAGGCATGCTCTAAAAAATGTGAGAAGATGAGATGGTTGCATAGCACACCAAATGATCAGAAAGGGATGTGAGCAGAATGGGAAGTGATAGAGGAAAGGAACCAAGAGTTTGGACTGAAAGAATTGGTAACTAAGGATTAATCCCCAGTTGTTATAGCATAATTTCTCACCTTCATATGATTCATGATTGCTTTTATGGCTTTGGGCACCCATTCCTACAGACTTGGACAAATTCACTTAAAAAAAGTGTAAAAATCCCCATACGCGGTTATGCCCAGACTTTTCCGCGTGTATACGCGAGTCCACATGCACTTTTCCGCGTATGCCATTAAAATCATTAAAAATATATATAAAAATTCCCTATTTTCGGGCTGGGTTGATGGTTACTCTGGTAGTTCAACCACCCCAGCACGTGGCCAACTGTTTATCTAATGTTTCTTAAGCATTTATGATGGTTTATCTAATGTTTCTTATGGATTTCACTAACATTTAGAGTAGATATATGCTGTACAACCAGTTCTTCGTGCTTGTTTCTTCTTGTCTTTCAGGTTAAGAAGGAAGGACGGTTGCTGGGATCAAAAATCAGATGCACTAGTTCCTGGGATCAGCTTTCTATATGTGATACTTGGACATTGATTCAGACTTACATTTCCGGGCCATGCTCAGATGATTCATTGTGTACTTTCAGTTCTTATCATGGGTATGCCCGCCTCAGGAAATATATATAAGTATATGTGCTTTGTTCAAGGGTGACAAACTGACTCTGTACTGCCATCAAAACAACGAAGATACAATGGATAGAACGAGTATCAAAAATCAGATGCACTAGTTCCTGGGATCAGCTTTCTATATGTGATACTTGGACATTGATTCAGACTTACATTTCCAGGCCGTGCTCAGATGATTCATTGTGTACTTTCAGTTCTTATCATGGGTATACCCGCCTCAGGAAATATATATAAGTATATGTGCTTTGTTCAAGGGCGACAAACTGACTCTGTACTGCCATCAAAACAACGAAGATACAATGGATAGAACGAGTATCAAAAATCAGATGCACTAGTTCCTGGGATCAACTTTCTATATGTGATACTTCGACATTGATTCAGACTTACATTTCCGGGCCATGCTCAGATGATTCATTGTGTACTTTCAGTTCTTATCATGGGTATTCCCGCCTCAGGAAATATATATAAGTATATGTGCTTTGTTCAAGGGCGACAAACTGACTCTGTACTGCCATCAAAACAACGAAGATACATCCCGTTCCCGCTCTTTTTGTTATATTTGATTTTTTTTTTCTTTTTCATATAATAAGCCTGAAAAAGAATAAAAGAATGCTATGGTACAATGGATAGAACGAGTATCAAAAATCAGATGCACTAGTTCCTGGGATCAGCTTTCTATATGTGATACTTGGACATTGATTCAGACTTACATTTCCGGGCCATGCTCAGATGATTCATTGTGTACTTTCAGTTCAGCTATACTTGTATACATGTTGGATCTATTCAGTACTTTCTATATGATGTATTTTTGACTGAGCATGGGTATGCCCGCCTCAGCATGAGTTGACTCTCTGTTTTGTTTCATTGGTTTTTGGCAGGCTGAAATCTGGTGAAGTCCTCTCTTGTCCTTGCAAAGTTCTTTCTATGTGCATAATACATTTCGGCCATCATGTACCCCTTCTGACCTCATATATTAGGGGGCATCTGTTATAGCATCATTTCTCACCTTCATATGATTCATGATTGATTTTATGGCTTTGGGCACCCAATCCTACAGACTTGGACAAATTCACTTAAAAACAGTGTAAAAATCCCCATATGCGGTTATGCCCAGACTTTTCCGCGTGTATACGCGATTCCACATGCACTTTTCCACGTATGCCATTAAAATCATTAAAAATATATATATAAAAATTCCCTATTTTCGGGCTGGGTTGATGGTTACTCTGGTAGTTCAACCACACCAGCACGTGGCCAACTGTTTATCTAATGTTTCTTAAGAATTTATGATGGTTTATCTAATGTTTCTTATGGATTTCACTAACATTTAGAGTATATATATGCTGTACAACCAGTTCTTCGTGTTTGTTTCTTCTTGTCTTTCAGGTTAAGAAGGAAGGACGGTTGCTGGGGGTTTGGACCCCGCGGGATCTGCTTCAACCGTAGGACCTACGGGTAACTTCCTCGATCTGCTCTATTTAGTTTTTCATGAACATGTATGGTTGTGTTGGTCCTTCTTAAGTAGCATGCCCCTGCTGCAGCTATAAGTCGTATGCGGGAGCGAACAAACTCTCCATATGATTGGAAGAGATAACCAACCGGGGGAGAACTGACAAGTGAAACATGGTAAAGGCGGAACCTAGGTCAAACTAGAACCATCCCAAATGAAGGAAATATATATAAGTATATGTGCTTTGTTCAAGGGCGACAAACTGACTCTGTACTGCCATCAAAATAACGAAGATACATCCCGTTCTCGCTCTTTTTGTTATATTTGATTTTTTTTGTCTTTTTCATATAATAAGCCTGAAAAAGAATAAAAGAATGCTATGGTACAATGGATAGAACGAGTATCAAAAATCAGATGCACTAGTTCCTGGGATAAGCTTTCTATATGTGATACTTGGACATTGATTCAGACTTGTATTTTCGGGCCATGCTCAGATGATTCATTGTGTACTTTCAATTCATATATACTTGTATACATTTTGGATCTATTAGGTACTTTCTATATGATGTATTTTAGTGAGCATGGGTATGCCCGCCTCGGCTGTAAGTTGACTCTCTGTTTTCTTTCATTGGTTTTGGTGAAATACGGTGGGGAATCCTCTCTTGTCCTTGCGAAGTTCTTTCTATGTGCATAATACATTCCGGCCATCATGTACCCCTTCTGACCTCATATATTAGGGGGCATCTGTTATAGCATCATTTCTCACCTTCATATCATTCATGATTGCTTTTGTGGCTTTGGGCACCCATTCCTACAGACTTGGACAAATTCACTAAAAAACAGTGTAAAAATCCCCATACGCGGTTATGCCCAGACTTTTCCGCGTGTATACGCGAGTCCACATGCACTTTTCCGCGTATGCCATTAAAATCATGAAAAAATATATAAAAATTCCCTATTTTCGAGTTGGGTTGATGGTTACTCTAGTAGTTCAACCACCCCAGCACGTGGCCAACTATTTCCAACTGTTGAAACTACTTTGAGGGAGTATAAAAGCACCTCATGTGTATGGCCTAAGGGAGAGAGAGAAATTATTGATATTATACTCTGTTGGTATTCCCTATCCAAGTCTGATTCCCTGTGCCTCCTGCACTTTCCCAGTTCATTACAGGAAACCCTTGTTTCCTTGAGATGCTCATCTCCCTATATGTTATCTCGTATGCACCAGTTTGGAAAGAATCTTAGCGAGGCAAGGGAGGGATGGATCCGGACGACGGTCTGCTCGAAGATCGTGGAAGGATTCAGGTGATCTCTCCACTCGTTGTTTTTGTACATGCTATTTATAATACAGAAGTACCATCTTGTTCCCGAAATATACGTGTTAGTGTCCACTTGCATATATGAGAATATTGTTATTTAAGAATTTATGATGGTTTATCTAATGTTTCTTATGGATTTCACTAACATTTAGAGTAGATATATGCTGTACAACTAGTTCTTCGTGCTTGTTTCTTCTTGTCTTTCAGTTTAAGAAGAAAGGACGGTTGCTGGGGGTTTGGACCCTGTGGGATCTACTTCAACCGTAGGACCTACGGGTAACTTCCTCGATCTACTCTATTTAGTTTTTCATGAACATGTATGGTTGTGTGAGTCCTTCTTACGTAGCATGCCCCTGCTCTGTGGAGGTTGTAACCCAACGAACCTCTAGGGTGATTTTTCCTGAAACACCAGTGGAGTCACCAATTCTCTTAGGGGTAAAATTCACAAGTGGTAGCTGGAGTAAGATCCCTCTCGGGCCTTCCCGGGACCCAAGGCAGACTGTCAGATTAGCTACAACATTCATGAAGACAATATATTCATTTTCATACAAGTATTTTATTAAAAATATGAAATAGAGAAGGATTACCTCGATGTGTAGTGTCGATCTGTTGGAGAGCTCAATGTAGTGTAGTGGAAGTCTGGCTCACCATCTCCAAGTTCAAATCGTGTAAGAAAACAATGAAAATAGTAATCTTCACAGTGTTATCACAATAAACAATCAAATACAAGAATACAATAAAACATGAAACCATATAAGTCTAAGAAACTTATAACATGTATCTCTAACAAATAACTCAATAAATTTAATAAAAAAACACCAAGTGGAAAAAATAGAGGCAGTTCTATTATATTGAATGAAGGAGGGTTACAACCATCACTTTGGCCAAGCCTCCATCATTCCTCTGACTCCAAGTTGTCTCTCCTTAATATCCTAGTGTGAAAATTCTTAGGCAAATAGTTCTCAATGAACCATTCCAACCATGAAACCTCACACTAACAAAATTTCACTTCTCACACAATCAACCTTTCAACCTTTGACAATAAGCCATTGCCTCCAATTTATAAGAATTTGGAAGGATCAACCTTTCCATTCTTATCTATTAGTTTTATCAGGGAAAAATACATGATGTTTCCATGCTTTTCTAGTTTTTTTCCACTTTGGATGCGTAGTTAGGTTTATAAATGTCTAATTAGAGGCCTGCACTACAGGTTGCTAGATTTTCGGATTGACACCTTGAGAAAAAGTTGGAAATGTCAGTCAGTTATCTCAAAATTTTCCCCTCATTCTTCATGAAACACAAGTAACGTGGCCCTTCAAGGAAAATAGGGTGTTAACCTAGGCACTAACGCTCCCTACAGGAAGCAGAGAAGCATTATAACTTGGCCTAGTAGTTTCTGGGGTGCATTACAATGGAAAAATATGTCTCTCACTAGGTCAATTTATTCCATCCATGTGTCCTTCTCCTCTGAGCTAACGAGGAGGTCATTTGTAGTATAAAAAATATGCTTCTCTTGAGTTTTAGCTAAAAAAATGGGACAATATTCTATTTCATGACCAAATCCTTGAAAATACTTACAGGAATCTGCAGTAGGATTCTGACAATCCCTGGAAAAATTTCTAGCCTCTCCGATAGTTGTAGCATATCAGATGTCCTTGTCCATGAGCTCCACCTCCTCCTTGGCCATGCGCTCGGCCAAGGAACCTCCTTGCGCATTCAGCGAACCCGAAGCTTCTTTCCCTTCTAGCTAAATTATATATGCACCAGGACTATTATGCATCATGATATCATAGCTCTTGCAATGTTGCTCATCCTGACCCACCGAGCTATAGAAATCATAGAACAGTTTCCTTTGTGAGCTCACAAAATTTTGAAGTAGGTGACAATAATCGATAATATGATTGCCTGCAACTTCACATAAGCTACAATATACATGGGGCCCTACTCATGACCCAACACTTGATCCAAGTTTTGATGGACTTGACATCCCAATGCCCAAATAGTCTCTATAAATAGGTCAATGCTCTTTATCGTGACCCTCTTCTTTGCACTTGATAGACCATGCTTCCTACATTATATCAAATCGAACCTCCTTTCCCTTTAGATCTTGGAGCTCCATATGCAAGCTCTCCAACTGATTTTGAATCTGTTGCACTCCTATGATTGTATCAGCTACTGTTAATGCTTCAAGTTTCATCGTGATCTCCAACACTTCATCTTGAGTAGCAATCTTCTATTGTGGCAATGGAAATCTGAGATGAGGAAACAACATATCAAATGAACCATTCTCTATGTTTTTCTTCTAGGATCTTGAAACTAATATAGCTCAATATTTTCTTAAACCTATGATCTACCTCCCACACCGTCTTAGTAGCTAGCTGCATAATTTATTTGATCTATGTGATACTCTGGGACTACAACTTTGGTTTCTTGAATTCAACATTCAACACAGTGTTTGTCTTAGAAAAAGAAGCATTTTCATTCCTCATAACATATTTCATGTACCAGGACAATGCTATATCTTCATATCCACTCGTACAATTCACTAGAAAAAGATGCAAAAAATATCTCATAATGATCTGTATATATATATATACTTCTATAACCAATTTTTAGTATAGATTCATGGGTTTATGTTTGCTTGCACAACAAACTCACATTATTTCATACTTAACCAATCTTCAATCTCTTGCATAGACTTAACTTGCAATATCTTGAAGAGATCAATTCTTTTTACTCTATGCTATGCGCCCCAGTCCTTGTTCTGCAGAGTCTTTCTCTCTGATTTCTTTCAGGGGATCCTATAACCAACACGTCATGCTTCTCACTCAGTTATTCAATTTTTTCTAACCCTTTTTAGGTGTAATATCCCAAAATAGGGAAAATGTACAACAATGGGAATATCCTAAGATATTCCAAAACTGGAGATCCAACAATACATGAACAGAATATTGTAAACACAGAAAATATGATCATGACATGATAGAGATCAATATTCAGCCATCATTCTATTAATGGATCATCAAAAATGTACAAAATATCATGAGGGACAAGCCACTCAAGCCATAAGAACAAGCCTCCAATGATCAAAACAATAGATACATGAGATGTTGCAACTATATAGAATGCCGAAGAGTAGTGACTGCGTAGTGTATATTAGTCTAGCTGCTGCTATAGATGTATATACTTGAAATATGGATGATAGAAACAAATAAATTCCCAGCAACGAAGATATGGGCTCTAATACAAGATTTCTAGCCAACCCAGAAAGGATTACTAGAAATACTGGAATACATATAATGTGACAAATAACCCTAGGGTTAATGTGCCACTACAAACTGGATCTGATATGAAATGAGGCTATGATAGATATTAAATGCTAATTTCCTCCTCCAATGGTATCTCTGATTAGAAGGCTGATCCCTCTACTCAGAAATAGACCCTCCTAATGAGCTCAATGAACCCTCCCAACAAATGCCTCCAAAAATAACGCAGTTCAAGATGGTGACTGCACTGTGAGGGATATAATATGGTTGGTTTGATTCCAAAGATGTATAAATAAGCTCAAGAGTCCTTCTTACTGATCCTACAATGAATAGACAAGATCTCCACTGAAAAAAAATCCCAGAAATGACTCTAAGAGATCCTCCTTTGCTGCACCCTGCAACACAACCCAGCTATAAATAGAAACTGCGTTGTACCTGAAGGAGATAGCTTGGCCATAATTATAGAATGAGGAAATGTAGCCCAAATAACCTCTCCTTCCTTGAGGATGAGGTAGGGATTGCCGACCAGGAACACCCTTGTGCTAAACAGCACTGCAACCCTGCTAAACAACAAGAGGAAACAAAGTCTAAACAGACCAAAGCAAAATGATAAGAAAAAGCATGAATAAAAATGGCTGCCCTCCTCTCCATATATAGCAAGTGAACCTCTCCACATTGGGTCCCATCCATATGTGCCACCAAGCTCATGCAAGTTGTCCTCCATTAAAACTGCATAGTCCATCAAGGAGATACAATGTATCTAGACAGTGCATGTGGAGTTGGTGAAAGATGACTGAATCACATGATCCAATCCTGTTCGCACCCATAGGTGCTCAATCCAGCTTCTTATTCTTCCTCTTTTCACATGAGGAATGTTATTCTTCCTTCTAAAGAGGTTAATGGGCCTCCCTACCCATTTTATTCATCTACCTAGAGATAATGCTAACTATAATGTTCCTTTTAGCTTGAGGCTAAAATTTGGGAACATTACAGTCCTCCCCTCCAAAATGTTGCTTGTCCTTAAGAAACTGTATAGGGAGAGAAAAATTCCTCCCCTTCTCCTCTTGTGGCCTCCTCAACAATAGTCCTCACCACTACTCAAGATAATCTGCAACAAATCTGCCCTCCAATGTCTCCTCCCAAAGATGCATAACCAAATGGCTCACATCATGAAAAGGTGGAAGGTGTAAGTGGAAACCTTCTTGCTATCCCATGGCCTCCTCAAGGTAGGAGTGATGATACACATGGGAAATATCATTCCCAATGAGTGACCCTCTAACCCATGCTGTCATCCAAATGAAATGAGCCCTCCTTGGTAGCTCATCAAAGAAATCTACAACCCCGGGTTTATGCAATGTGTTGGGGCTAAATGGAGAGTTGATATTTTCCCATCCAAGTAGTTTCTCTCTCCATTTATGGTAAGTATGGGGGGGTTGCTGATATTGGGCTGAAGTGTCATGACCTTCAAAAATGGCCCCAGCTACCCCACAAGATAATTCAACCATGAAGTATCTCCTCCAAGAACGCAAGTTCTTCGAATGGCTCCTCATATATGAAGGGAAGAGGTGTGATGTGGTAATCATGGTGTGCCCATTGTTTCTCCTGAAACATACAACATGTAAAATAGGGAGAATCATACTCCCAATGGGCATCTCCAACTTATATCCCACTCTCCAAAAAAAGCTTCCCATGAACATAAAATTATTAGCAATACATGGAAGCAAAAACCAATAAAAACAAGTTGCCATGTGATAACTGGAAAGTGGATCATAGTTCCTCACATGGAACCAGCGCAAAAAATCCCATGCCTGCCTCAAAAAAAGTACAACAAGTGCTTTCCCAACCAATTTTTTGCTACCATATTAATCTCATAAGATGGAATCATGAATATACAATTTGGTGCCAATGGTGCACACCAAGAATCATGTGTCTTCCGCCACAAACCACCAAATAAATAGCCAACCTAAATACCACAAGTGGCTCTAAGTACATCATCATATAATATGCAATAAGGGACAATCATTCTTGGTACAACATGCTGCTCATATAAAGAAAAGAACTACAAAACATAAAGTGAAATTGTACATCCTCCATCATGTACTTGAGACCTTGAGCTGAAATGGCTCAACCAGAAATTTTCCCTCACATCCAAAGAGTGGGGAAGTGTCTGTGACCTCCTCTATATCACCATCTGGGCTATGCATCTCTCCATATTTTGAAATATGTCATGATGTATGCCCTCCCAAGTGACCTCCTCTTCCAAAGAAATATATGCATCATAATGCATGGAAAGTAAATCCTCTTGTGCTGCATGAAGCAACTTCTCCTTGAGCTTAGAAGCTCCAGTCAAGAAGACTCTTCCATAAGAATAGATGACCACATCATCCACCATATACTCATCATCTCTATCTGGGTCATCAAGAATCATACATGCACCTAGATCCTTGGAGTACTCTACCAAGAGTTGAGATCTCCAATATGGATCAATCCTCCTGAGAGACAACGCTGGTGATCTGGCATGTGAAGCTCTCCTCATGCTGCTGCCTGCTACTTTGACATCCCCCATGCCAAAGTCTCCCTCCAAACTCTTCACCTCTCCAAAATCCAAGAGTGGTGAACCCAAAGACAAGATGCATCTCATCAAATCTAGATCTGATGGCCTCCCAGGTGGAATGCCTCCATGTAGTGAGACATCAAAATATGAAGTGGACTGTATATATGAGTGGACTTAGTTGTCCCTCTCTTCACTGCATAGTGCAATCCCCTCCTTATGTGCAGAAACCTCCCAAAATAGATAAGGGTGAATGCTCATCATCCCTTGATACTGATCCTTCTCCTCTTCTTCCATATATGATAATGCCTCATCCTCAATGAGAGACCCTTGATCTTGGTGATATCTTGAAGGAGGAGACTCCATGTCTTCACAAATAGAATAGGGCTCTTCAAGAAGTGGGGATATTTCCCTTGGAAAAATATCATGCATGTTTTTATCCCCTTTAAAAATATGGAGTGGAGTTGGTTTAATAGGTCTCTCCAACTCATGAAAAGTGTTTGAGTTTTTGTTTTTAACAAATGATGGTTCACAATGTTTTCTATCAAATCTTCTCACCAATTCCTTAGTGAACCCAACATAAGTTTTTACATTTTCATGAAAAAATGAAGTATAATCATTAAACCACCAATCACGGGCCATACCTTTGAGGTGCAATGCTACTACTCTGATGGCCTCCTTCTCTGAAACTTGGTGTAAATGGAAATATGAATCTAGCTCTTCCACCCAAGCTTTGGCTGTGCACTCTGCTGATCCATCAAAGTGAGATAGGAAGATTCTACCTCTCTTGCTTATTTTGTGGATTCTGGATCTTGCCTCCTTGATTTTGGAAAACTCTTGGAAGTCCAAGTGCTCCTTGAATCTCCATGATTGAGATTCATACTCCTGAAGATAGTCACTCAAGGTCTCCTCCCTTGGTGCATCTTCTTCCTCCATCCTTCTTGTAGTAAATGTGGGCAATAGACTATGCTGTGGATCTACATGTGTGGCTGAATGCTCACACCCATCACGTGAATATATAGGGCTTGCTTCAAACCCTCTCAGAAATCTTCTACACTCCTCCCATTTCATCTCCTTGAGATCTTCTTTGATATTCTTCATAGCTTGGAAAAGAAGCAGGGAGATCCTCTCTTCCTTCATCCCTCCAAATAATGGAGTCATGATTTTTTTTCTTCTGCACAACTTCTATTTTATATGAGAAGCTTATCCTCCTAATGGCATACTATCTTGGATGCACAGGCTAAGCCAAGATTATGCTTTAATACCATTGTAATATCCCAAAATAGGGAAAATCTACAACAATGAGAATATCTTAAGATATTCCAAAAGTGGAGATCCCACAATACATGAATACAATATTGTAAGCACAAAAAATATTATCATGACATGATATAGATCAATATTCAGCCATAATTCTATTAATGGATCAGCAAAAATGTACAAAATATCATGAGGGACAAGCCACTCAAGCCATAAGAACAAGTCTCCAATGATCAAAACAATAGATACATGAGTTGCTGCAACTATATAGAATGCCGGAGAGTAGTGACTGCATAGTCTATATTATTGTAGCTGCTGATATGGATGTATATACATGAAATATGGTTGATAGAAACAAATAAATTCCCAGCAATGAAGATATGGGCTCCAATACAAGATTTCTAGCCAACCCGGAAAGGATTTATAGAAATACCGGAATACATACAATGTGACAAATAACCCTGGGGTTAATGTGCCACTGAAAATTGGATCTGATCTGAAATGAGGATATGACAACTCTAAAATGCTGATGTCCTCCTCCAATGGTATCTTTAATTAGAAGTCTGATCCCTCTACTCAGACATAGACCCTCCTGATGAGCTCAATGAACCCTCCCAGCAAATGCCTTCAAAAATAATGCAGTTCAAGATGGTGACTATGCTGTGAGGGATAAAATATGGTTGGCCTGATGCCAAATATGTATAAATATTTCTAGGAGTCCTTCTTACATATCCTCCAATGAATAGAAAAGCTCTCCACTGAAAAACAAGCCCAGAAATGACTCTAAGAGATCCTCCTTTGCTGCACCCTACAACACAACCCAACTCTAAACAGAAACTGCGATGTAGCTGAAGGAGGTAGCTTGGAAAAAATGATGGAATGAGGAAATGTAAACCAAATAACCTCTCCTTCCCTAAGGATGAGGTAGGTATTCTCGACCAGGAACACCCTTGTGCTAAAAAACACTGCAACCCTGCTAAACAACAAGAGGAAGAAAAGTTTAAATAGACCAAAGAAAAATGATAAGAAAAATCATGAATAACAATGGCTTCCCTTCTCTCCATTTATAGCAAGTGAACCTCTCCACATTGGGTCCCATCCATATGTGCCACCAAGCTCATTCAATTTTTCCTCCATTAAAACTGTGCAGTCCATCAATGAGATACAATGTATCTAGACAGTGCATGTGGACTTTGTCAAAGATGACTGAATCACATGATCCAATCTTGTTCACACCCATAGGTGCTCAATCCAGCTGCTTATTCTTCCTCTTTTCACATGAGGAATGATATTCTTCCTTATAAAGAGGTTAATGGGCCTCCCTACCCATTTTATTCATCTACTTAGAGATAATGCTAACTATAATGTTCCTTTTAGCTTGAGGCTAAAATTTTGGAACATTACATCATGGTGGAACACATTCTTAATGACTTGCATGATAGCACATGTGGTGATCATCTTTCTGGGATGCCTACTACCCAATTTTTTTTTTCACGGAATACTACTGGCCAACTTGGTTCAAAGACTGTATTATTGCAATAAAACAATGTCATCCATGTAAAGTCTATAAAAATAAAATGTGTGACCCCCCTACCCCTCTTCACCGGGTTATCTTCGTCGGTCCCTTTTCTAAATGGGACATCAGCTTCATCACTTGTAATCCCATTTCATTTGATAGACATGGATACATTTTTTTGTTGTGGACTATTTCATGAAATGGGCTGAAGTCATTCCCACCTTTTTGGCTGATGGAGAAACCACTACTTTATTCTTGTTTAATCAGGTCATCCGTCGCTTTGGTGTACCCTTCACGATCATTAAAAACCATGCATCTCACTTTTAGAACCATATCATGTTTGATTTAACATATATTCTTGGTTTTCACTAAGATCATTCCTCTTCCTACTACCCATAGGATAATGGCTAGGTGGAAGCCTTTAATTGTATCCTCAAGACCATGATCCGCTAGCTAGTAGGCAATCATAAAACTGTGTGTCATCGAATGTTATATTTTGCAATTTGGGCATACCAAACATCAGTGAAAACTGATATGGGATTAATTCCATTTCAACTTGCCTATGGCTTGGAATCATTTCTTCCTATCGAGTGTTATATTCCCTCCCTCAAACTTGTTGTTGAACTCCTGCTTGGTACTAATACTGAGGAAGAGCACTTGATCTCACTTAATCATTTGGATCAGACTCGTTGAGATGTCGTATTGGCTCTCTAAGAACATAAGTGACAAGTTAGCTCAGTAGGATAAAAATTCCAAGACTCGTTCTTACGAAGAGGGAAATATCATCCTGCTTTATGATCATAAGCATGATCTCTTGGCTGGAGGAAAAATTCAACCACTATGGGCCATTCCCTATGTCGTTACTAAATTTATTTCCAAAGAAGCTTTTGAAATTCAGTACTATGGTGAAATGCCACTAGCAGAGCCCCATAACGAGCTCTATCTGAAAAGGTATTTTTCCTAGTGCTCTATTGGTAATCTTCTTTGTAATTTTATGTATAGAATTTTTTCCTTTTTGATGTGTCTAGATATTTTTTTCTTTTAAATGGGTATTTGTCTCATGCATTTCTTTTTTCTACACAAATTTATTCTTCACCCTTACCATACATCAGATACACGGGTGCTGTTAGTTGTCACACATGGCACATTGCATCAACTGCTTGGGTTCTTTACACACATGAGTCAGAACTACTCGGTTCCATGGCGGTCTTCCTTCATTATGCCACCAATAATATTGTTGATTATATGTCGATCATCGAACTCCTTACTGAAGGTAAATATCATGACATCTCCAATTTGGTGGTCAGGTTAGACTCTCAACTTGTTTTTGTGAATTTGACTAATCATTATTAGATTCACAATCCAATATTGTTACATTAATTTTGAAGGGTATGACTTTTGGAATGTCAATTCAAGTCTCTTACTTATGAACACATTCCTAGAGAATAGAATGCATTCGGTAATTCAATGGTAAATTATGTATTAGATTGTAATCTGTCACATTCCTTCCAGTTACCTGCATGAGTGTACAATTCTCATCATAAATTTTACATAAAACACAAAAACATACACCATCAAATTTCGAATTATATATATATATATATTGTTTCCAGTCTTTTTACATCTAAAATTCCAAAAACTTGGGTGCTTTATACAAAATTTATTTACTAAGCCTTGCTCTGACACTTGATGGCCATAATATACTCCTGTTAAGCCTGTTGCTCATGGTAACAGATAACTACTCTAGCTAAACTCCTGAGAGGCACCAAAAATGGCTCAGGTACACCCATTATGTGTCGTTGTATATGGATCTGTATCTCTCTCATGGCAGAGGTGGCACACACATGCTCAAACCTTTGAGGTTCCTAGCAACCTCGCATAGACTTTGTGTGTCATATCCCTCTTTGGGGGCTGTCGTGGCCCCTTTTGTTGCTCCAACCCAAGGTAGCTGATCACCTCAACTAGCATGGTGAGGCGCACACACAGGAAGAACCAGTGCCACATCTGTGTCAAGAAAAAACTTCATGTCATAATATTTCACCCATAAATTTAAAAAAATCATAAACTTCAAAAGACAAAAAATACTTTTATCCTTGATCCATCCTCTTACCCAGTGACACCAAATAATTTTCTGGTGGCAAGACCAGTTTCAGTTCCCCTGTATAGTACATGCTGGCATACAGATAATCTGCCATCATGGGGATCTTTCCTCTGCACCACTCAAATAATTCATCCTCAAATAAGTGTCTAATCAATCTTCCTCCTATCTGAGTTTCTAAGGCTGCCCACTGTTCCTATTTGGGCTCCCTCGGATCAGCTATACCTAGAATCACTCGAGGCCTCATCATGGTCACTCTCTCTAGTATGAAGGACATGATCAAGGTACCATACGCAAACTCTCCTTGGGCCCGGGTCTTACATGCGGTCAACTCAATTTTCACCTGTCGAAGGACTCTCTCACACCAGTTAAAAACATGTGGTTGCAAGCAATCTGATGCCAGTAGCATCTAGTATTTTGTAGCCACATGCTGAATCTTATCCCCTTCTAGGCACGCAATCATCCATAGAATATACCTCAATGGTATCGATGCTATCCACACTACTGGAATCATGTTACTCACTAAATAACTTCATTCTAAGAAAAGTGTTAGGATCATATCCATCGTGGTCCTGGGATCCATTCTCCCTCCTCTCAATTTTACTCGTTCACCTCCACATGATAAACCAGTGAGGAAATACAAATCATCTCACTCGATTGAGAGATCATGGTCCACAATCCTATAAAGTCCTTATTGTTCATCCCACCCTTAGATAATCCAATTCAATATCTCCTCCTAACTTTTCATCAGGTCATGTCTAGCATATTTTAGTAGCCCACACCATGTCAAGCTTCCAAACATGCTGGATCATTCAACATTTGCATTTCATCATGGGCATGGGCTCTTCCTCTCTAAAGACTCATATTGTAAACCTGATCCCTACATCACAGAAACCCTTGATCTGTTTCTAGCTAGAAAAATATCCATGGAAATCAGGAAAGGTCAATTTTTCTTATGCTTGGTCGGCTAATGCGACCCTCCTTCACTCCACATAGCATGCTAAAACTCTCCTTCATAACGAGAAGATATTTTAACACACCCCAAGGGTTGGAAGACCGCGTTGCCTGACAAAACCACCTAGGGTTTTCTTAAAACTCGAAAATTTCTAACAAAAGATAATAAATAAGAAATCCAATGCAAGATAAGGATTAAGGCTCCTACCTAAAACTAATGGAACATCGAATGGTTTCTTGGTTTTCTTACAATCACTTCGGAAATTTCTGCTACTTTTTCTCTCCAGAGCGCTTTCACAAACTTCAAATGGTAAAAATGAGGGCATGCTTCCCTTATTTAGCCACTTTGGAGGTATGACTCATCTCAGCTAGTTTTCGAGTTTGGAGAAACTCATTCCTTCCATTTTTAAACATGCATAGGGTCACTATTCTGCCAAATTTTACATATTCTCTAATGATATTTTAGTGGTGTTATGTAAAGTTGACCATATTTGACTCTGGATGAGCACATTATTTTTTGGGATGCTTTCTCACTCTCAAATTGAAAAACCATGAAATACCTTCTTCAGGATCGTAAAACTCATATGAAGAAGATTTGAGCAATTATTTTTATCTATTTTTCTCGCTCCCTAAATTGAAAAAGACATATCCATTTTTTCTTCATCTGACTTATTAAAATTTCATGAATAATATTGAGTTTTCTTTGTCTCCTCCTACTCATAATAAAATGAGGTAGATCTCTATTGAGAATAGGTTTCTAACTTTATCTGGACTCAATTGACTAACTTAAGGAAAAGGAATTGTGTCGGGTATACTATTAACCCTTTGTCGCAACCAGTCATCAACCACGACAAACGTACCCCTTGGAGTTGTCTTTATGATCTTTTTAGATTATCTAAATATGAAAATAGCACTACGTTTACCTTTCTGAACTCGCTAAACTTAATTGTATTGGGAAAAATTAGACAAAATAATGGATCAATATCTAGGTTATGAGGGATATTTTATTAGAAGTACTCTTGTAACTCCCTTGAATATGCCACCCCCTATGAGTTTATCCTTGACAAGATGATGTTCCTGCATCCTTGTATCCCAACCCTCTTTGGTGTTCTTGAGAATAAGCTGCCCATTGTTAGAGTCTCATAAATTATAGGATCTCAAGGTGATTGAGTATTTCATAACTTGCAATTTCATATTGAGTATGATTTTCAATATTCAAATGATTTCCAAAAAAAATATGAAAAATAAAAATAAAAAAGGGTATATTGAAAAGAAAAAAAACCCCAAAAAAGAATAATATGAAAGTGTTGCAAGTGAAAATTCCACTACTGATTAGATTAGTTTGTTCAATCATACAATTTAAGCATGATTGCAAAATTTTAAATTTATGTTGATAGGTTAGAAAATAAGGATTTTCCAAACAGTTTAATCTTGGCATATCATTAGTTAGGTAGAAATAAAATTCACTCAACAGTTTAAACTGAGTCAATTGAATAAATAAGGATAGATGAAGGTTAGAGTTTTAAATAAAAAGTGATTTGGATCTGCAAGCCTAAGTGCACCTCACAAAAGAATCAAAAAATGTTAGATTAGTGAAATGGTTAGGTTGAATGAAAGAAAAATAAAGCTGAAGATACTTGAAATTGATCTCGAAGCCTCATTCAAAGGATCTATGTATTTTCATGTTATAAAGAGGAAAAAAAAAAAACATTGTATATCCTAAAGTTCGGGAATTAATGTTTTATTTAAGATATGTTGACATATTATATGTCATATTCTACTATCCTAAAGTCTCAAACTATACCCCCCCCCCCGACACATAATTACATGACCCCACCATCCACTTATGTCGCATCACCGCCTAACATCTCAGCATCTCTCGTTTCACCTCCACTACCTCCATCTCATCCGATAGTCCAAGATCCGTTTCGCCACCACCCCCCCCCCCCCCTCATCCTCTAAAAGTTAACGTTGGGGGGGGGGGGGGGGGGGAGCAGTTCGAAATCGATGGTTTTACAAACTACCCCACCTATTACGTGTCACATGGAAATAATTTTGCACCCCCCCCACTCCTTACCGCTTACCAGCCCACACCCCTACGAAAAAATATTTTCCACTATTCCTAAACCGCGCCAGTTACCATTATATCCTCGCCATTATTTTTGCACCATTACTGTTACGCAACAACAGCTTCCCCTGTCACCTCCATCCAATCACCTACGCTTCCACCTAAAACTTTTTAAACATTTAATGGCTTAGTCCATTACCCAATGGACCTGTGCCATGTCAAGGGTGACTCAATCACTCTACAAAACTAAAATTCCTCGCCTGTTGCAAGGTTTACAATTTCTTTTTCATTCTATTTGTCACTGGTGATCGCAGTCAAATTTTTTAGAGCAAAAGAAGGCACAGAGAATATTTCAATTCTCTAGCATATCAACCAGAGTTCTTCTACAATCTCCTTTCTTCTCCCCATTTCCCATTTTGATCTACAAAAGCTCCCTTTCTTTATACCCGTCTTCTTTTAATCCCTTTCTATACATTTTCACTGAGTTCCTTTTCAGTGGACAACAATACCTCCGAAGAAGGAGGAAAAACCATTTAACCCAATGGTTTACCCTCAGGTGAACCTGGATCATGTGGCTCTGGCTAATATGAACTTTAAAATACATGAGATAGAGTCATAATTTGACTTATTTGATGTCTACTATTTGTTATAAGACAAGATGATCGATGAAGTCGATGATATAGAGCTTTGGGAGACAAAATTACCCTACTACAAATTCCCAAAAACCCACAGTTGCCCTGCGTTTGTGAGGAAATGCCTTGCATGCTATGATATTAATCAAAGAGCTGTAGTAATCCCCATAGAATAAGTCCTCTTTACTATCAATGCCCAGTCTATCATGCAAATGATGCAAGCTCCTACTTTTAAAGAAACCAATCCATTTTTCTACAAGGCCCTCGTTGAAATATACCAAAAATTGGTTTTTTCTAGCAGAGCCAAAACACTAGAGTTATTCATGGCCACTGACAGTCCATTGCCCAAAAATAATCCTCCATATCCCTCATCTACTTTCCCTGATAGGACCCAACACATTGTCACTGTCCTTTCGTACTTGTTAGGGTATCATTCAGATCAGTAGATAGATGAAGCCATGATAGGTTTCCTGTCCATTCTTTCATCTAAATCCAAGCCCTCAATTATGTTTAACTTCAGCCAATATTAGAAGATGTTATCCATGAACAATTTGTGAAGTTTCACATAGAGGAAGTGTTTAAATAAACTTTAGTTTTGGTTTACATGTTTGTATATTTTCATGCCAACGGATTCAAGTTCACAATGAGGAAAATGAATGAAGACTCCCAACCTCAATCAGTGATATTTTGGACAACCATGCTAATGAAGGAACATAAGGACTACACCTACAAGAGAGTTTTTGATGCCTTTTTGCATCCAGCAATGAGCATAATCAAAAGTATAGTAGAACCAAGGATTAATGAGGATATTAAGAAGATCATGCAATTATCAGATCAAGTGAGAACCTAAGACTGGTACTTGTACCCAAACTACACATAGATTAGAATTTATAGGTGTGAGCTTGCCCCTTATAAGATGCCAAAGTTCCTCCCCATGAGGATATCTTCCCTGTAGCACATAAGATAGATGATCAATGCATATGAGGTACACTTTGTTTCTGCCAAAAATAAGTCTTAATTTAGGATCAAGTCCCAAATTGGTCCTTTTATTTGCAATAGCAGAGCAGCAGGACAAGAGGCTGATATAATGCTGAGGGAGATGAAGTTTAATCACAGCCTCACTTGGTCTTATGACCCATTGGGCATCATCTCCAAGAAAAGGGTGGAGAATAAATCAACTCGATATATTCATACCCACAGGCCTGGAATTGAGCAATTTATGAACCAAGAAGAATTGGTAGAAAATACATTGTAGGTGATTTCCTCCTCAACCATACAGACCCCTACACCACAAGAAAAGTAGACTACATAACCAGAGAAAGAAGCAACAGGAAAGAGGCCGAGAGATGATCAGTCTACTATGGAGATTGATACTTCCAACAGGGAATTTAAAATGAAGTACAGAAAAAGAGAAAGGATCCATATGGATATAGATTAAAATAAATAAACACAAAACAAACAGTTATAACCATCATGGATTCTCCAATTTCACCTCCAGTAGTTGGCCAAACCATATTTTCAACTTCTTCAGCCACAATTCCATTTCAGCAGTAGAATCTACAAACACCTACATCTATTATTGCTACTGGGGAAAAGGAAGAAAACCTCTATGATACTTTAAGGGAAATTAAAGGGAAGAATGAGATTTTGAAAAACAACACTTAGAACTAGTTTTGGAAGATGACCAACAATTCACAATGTATGCTTTTATAAACCTTTGACTTAGAGAAAGGAAATATGAGAATGGTTTTCTTGGAAGCCCAGATTTCTCAGCCTAAGTCACCTACATATTTCAAGCATGATGCTTTTGAATTTGATGTCAAGGACATCCATCCAATAGACTAGATGGAGATGCACAAGTAGACTGGAGAGATGATATCCTCCACACTGACAATTACTGCCATAATCCTATCTAAACTACAAGTATCTTTGGACAATTTTCAATCTCAGCTCAAAATGGAGAAGATTTCTTCTCTTGCCAAGGATACTAGAATCAAATCCCTAGAACACTTAGTGTTAAACATTGGGTATGACCCAAAAAATGTAGAGGCAGTGGAAGAGATCCCAAAGAAGAAGAATTCTCACATAGCAGCCTTGAGAAAAAAACTCAAAATTTCAGCTACTAAAGACCCTCTCACGAAGGAAATTGAGGAGAATGAAGCACAAAAAGCAGAGATGATGAAAATAATAATGGGTAGATAACACAGTTGAAGCAAATGGAGACAGAGATGGAAAAAATGGGTTTAAAAAAAATCAAAAGCAGCGGAATTGGTCATTTTTCCTTTGGATGTTGTTCCTATTGCAGTCATCCCTACAGCTACACCAACAACTATAGGCACATAAGGTCGTGCAGAACAGTTGGCCAAAGCCCATGGAGAACATGACCATAAAAATAAAAAAAATAAAAAAGCTGGAAGTAGAAATCAATACCTTGAAGGATCTAAAGAAAAGGTCTGATAATTCTCATGAAATTGAAATAAAAAGAGCTCAAAAAAAGATTGAAAAAATGATAAAAGAAGAAAGTGAAGCTTCCATTGGTCAGACCATTGGCTAGGCAGAAGAGATTATTTGGATAAGCATTTTTTATTACATGAATGAAATATGGCCTTCTATTCAAATCATATTTTAACAGAAAGATCTGATTGGACTGTTAAGTGATGCCATAGAGAAATAAAACAAGGAGCTTGCAAGGATGCTTGAGAAAACAAAATATATTGTCAGATTTTTGAATTCCAAGAACAGGTTTGAATTAGAAGCACTAGGAGTGGAGGACAGAACAACAACCATTATAGAAGTCAAGAAGGTGCTTAACAAAAAGAGTTTTGTCACACAGTTAGAAGAAAAGTGTCACAACTTAGAAATTGGTGTCAGCATATTCTTTAACAGAATCGACCCACTGACCAAAAGAGGGTTACCATCATTATTTGTGATCAAACATAAGCTTATGCCTAGGCAGGATTATGCCAAGAAGCTGAAAGAGATTACCAAAGACACAACGAAGTTTGTAGGGATAAAATGATCAATGATAGGAAGAGCTTTCCTAGAATCTATGTATATTGATTTATTCATACAACATGAAATCAAACACAATTTTGTGTTAAGGACAACTTTCATGAAATTCACAGATACCGATGAGATTTACAGGAAACTAATTAGGATCAAAATCCCAAATGAACAACACTGGGAAAATTTGTGTGATTACCAAGAAGGGTGACAACCAACACACCAACAAATCAGCCAAGTAAGAAAATGAGTCAATTCTACAAATCAACATATTAAATCAACATATCAACACCAGATCATTCAAGTCTGCCAGCACAATAACATATCAAAGAAAGAAACAACTATCTTCTGGAGAACCAGGCTAGATGTAAAAATTAGTCTATCGTGTCCACTTCATGGTCACACCAATCAGTTTTTTATTCTTATTGTAATTAATAACATATTTCCCATGTAGATACGGAAATCACTGTAGAATTAGTTAAATATTGCATTTCTTCTCAGTATCAAGGGTTGGACCCTAGATTGTAAATTTTTTATTTTGGAACACTGTATTTTTGGAGGTGGAGTGTCAATAATAAAAGACCATTTTGCAAGATTCTTGAGCTATATTTATCTCGTGATGTCTTTTCTTTGTTGTGTTTAATGTTTTCCACTGTTATTTCTTTTAGTGCATCATTGAATTCTAATTGTAAAACAAAAATCTTAAGAATAATATTTGTTGTATAGAGCGCCTTAATTTTGGTTATGTTTATAATATAAATGTTTCTCTTCTAAATTCTGGTTAAGAAATACTTAATTTCTTTTTAACCACTTCTGAATTCACTTTTTCTTTCATCTCATGATTCATTATGTTTTAAAAAGATTCAGAAAGTGTAGTTAGCTTGCCTTGCAAATTCTCTTGAAAATTTGATGCAACAACTCATCCTATTATGACTCCATAGCCCAATGGACGTAGTTTAAGAAAATATCCTAATCCTACCAAAAAATCAATTAAAATGAAACACCACAATCATTATAACTAGCTTAATATCACAAATCACAAAACAAAGCTAAATCTTAAAGAGAGATCCCTCTCTGAGTCCAAGAGGGATAGATCCAAGGCTCCAAAGTGGTTTTGATGTTGTCATTTTATGATTATTCTTGAAAATATTAAAATTATATAATGATAACATAGTGGTGCCCATACTGGGGACATAACTGAAAAAAATTGTTATTTCATTCGAATTTAGAAACCCCAGTTAAAATCATTGTAGGATAGAAGTATTTTCTAAGATTGGTTTCTTTTAGTTTTTGAAAATAATTAGTTTCTCTATGCTTCTAATATAGATTATGGCACCTAAAAGAATCTCTAATAGATCCCATCCTGATCCAAATCCTCCTCCTATAGTGGACAATCCTGAGAAGATTTTAAGAAAAACTCATAGAACTGAAAGCCAAACAAGTAGCAGGTTTCTCCATAGAGAAAATTCCCTTCGTGAAAACTTTGTCACTTTATAAGACATTCAATTTGATTTACATTTTGAACAAGGTTTACTCAGGACTAAATCTTAGAATTTGATTGACCAAACAATATTTGATGCATCTATTCTGCAACAAAGTCTAGTAAGAGAACCTTACTCACAAATTCAATCTGATATTCTGTAATATACCAAAAGGGAGAATTCTGTACTACACAAACACAATATTTGAAACAACAGATTATGTACACATAAGTGATGAAAAAAACAAAAATATATAGAATAGAGGAGCCATTTTATTATGCAAGAGATGGATTACAGATACAACATTGCATAAAATAGAAGCACTCAAGCCAAAGAAATGGCCTAGAATGACCTTGAAATCATGCCAAAGAAGGCACTGCGTAACTGGAGCTACTAGAAGTTGTATACTGCGATGTCCCTTCATCTGATGATGATCTTACAACTGCTGGATGAAAGGAAAAGTGTAGATCTATGGTGCTCCAGAGCTCTGATGATGCCAAGATTTCAAATCTATGCAAAATGATGGAAAACCCAAGATAACCCAGAAAGGAAATCCAAATCTAAGAAGATCAGAAATTCACCCTCCTAGGGTTTGATCCCTTGACTATTTGGTTATGTAGATTTTAAGCATAAAATGATGTAAGTTGATGTAATGTGTTAAATATCAGATCTATGCTTTTAATGTTGATCCATCCTTTAGATCTCCTAGCTATACGCTTGAGATCTAGATTCTTATTTCGCCTCTCATGATGACAACTGTTGCATACACTAAAATTGGAAAAAATGCATTGTCTAGGAGGGAGAGGCTGATGCCTACCACAAGATATATCTGATCAGCTCAATAATTATGAAAACAATAGTTAAAAAGTGATGGGAAGATCCCTCATAGGATATCCAGTTGAAGTACTGGAAAATTCCCTCCTCCAATGGATCTACAGGACTAGACTACACAATCCTTGATGGAGCTTCTTCTTCATGGAGGTATGATATGTTTGGCTTGATGCCTGACATATATCTAACGTAGTGGAAGGCTGATCTTGAAGCTCAATGTGAAAGGATGGATCCTCCACCGGTTCCTCTACTGAAATACTGAAGGACAACCTCCTCCTCTAAAACCCTAATGCAGGAATGCGTAATTCCTGAAGATGTATGGGATGCAAAGAGTAGGAAAAATATGGCACCAATGTATGATGATGAATCTCAGCTCATAATAAACTTCCTATAGTAGGTACTCGGAGTCCCCCATGGGCAAGGGTGGGATTCTCGCTCGGGAACACCCTGTGCTAAACAACACTGCAGACTTAGCTAAATAGCTTAAGCGTGCTTTGGAATTTAAAATGAAAATTTTAGATCTAAAAATATCTCAAATAAATAATACCAAAAGCCTCCTCTCCACTTCTTCTTCATCTTCCTTATATTCTTTTTGAGCCTTCCCATGTGTTGGCCCACCTCATACATGAGGACATGGGTCTCCATGTTGACTATGTTGTCTCTCCATGATCTCCATGATATTTGTATTTAGTGTTCACCCTCTCCATCATGTGTGCAATAATGCACCACTTCCTCCAGCATCTCATCATTTATTGCTCTATTATCTTACTTGTATTCCTCCTTGATCTTATTTGATTCATTCATCTCTCCATGTTCTTTATTATTAATGATGTTTGATCCCCACTCTTACTTCATTAATAAGCTTATCCACTATTCAATGATGTAGCTTTATTAGCTAATTAACCATGTTCACACTATTAGGAGTGGATTTATTCATATTAAGGGGTTATGGGTCCCTCCACCCATTTATTTACTTAGTTAAACAAGATAATTAAGAACTCTAATATTCCAATAAATAGTTGTAAAATTTTGAATATTACAGTCCTCCCCACCAAAATGTTGCTTTTCCTTAAGAAACTGCAAAAGTGGATGCTCAAGCCATATGTCTCCCCACAAATGGCATCCACATAAGGAAGGCGTCCCCATCTGCTGCAATGTGTTATGCATGCCCATCTCCAAAGTTGCCTCTCTAGAATTTCTAGAGTGACCTCCAACTGCGTAGTTAGATTTCCCTCATCTCCAATGAAGTTCCAAGTGACAACCACATGCTGTCCAACATCATCATCAATACATGAGATACATGAAATGAAGTGGTTTCTCCCACAAAAGGAAAGCCCCAGTTAACAAAACATTTCTCCATCCCATGCTTCATGAAGTAGACTATGTCTCTCCATGCTTTCATCTTTAGCCCTGTTGGCCTTGTTGGATCCAATCATCATCCCAACATTGTGCAAAATAAGAAGTAGATACATATGGGTAGACATGAAATATGTCAAAACATATTCTTCCAATAGAATCCATTGCAACAAAGCTTCTTGCTGCGACACCATGCCATCATAATACAAAGTGTGTTGGTCATATTCTCTCAAGAGGATCCACTACCACAATGCATCTTGCTGCCCCACCACATCATCACCATATCAAGTATGGTGTCCATACTCTCCCAATAGAAGTCATCAGAGGAATGCCTCTTTCTGCCATCCTCCATCATTATCATGCAAAGTAGGGGAGTATGTTAAATGAAACTCTCCCAAGAGTAACCATAGCAACAATATATCTTGTTGCCTCTTCACATAATCATGTGAATCATGGAACAACAACATATTGATTGACATGTATAATGTCATATCAGCCCAATACAAGAAACCTACATCATTACACATCATGAGAGTGTTATGCCATGTTCCAAACAATACAAAACACATAGACATAGGATATGTCATGTGATGGTGAAAATCTCTCAACAAAAACTATAGTAACCATGACTTCTTCTGCTGCATTCTGCCATTGATATGCAAGGCATGGGTCATGGAAATGTGTGTTGTTGGGTAGTAACCATACTCACCCAAGAGCAACCAACATAGCCAAGCTTCTTGCTGTCCTGTCTCATAGTTATGCAAGTGGATTTGCAAGCCCTTTCTCCACATCAACATCCATTCATACCAATGTGGGTGATGGATCTACTTCTACATAAACTTGGTATCCTCCCATTGTAGGACACTAATCTCCTCAAACTGTTGAAGATCTTTGCACTCCATGATATGTTGAAGTGCACCTCCCATAAGATCTCTCCATGAGATCCTATCATCATTGGCCCTCCAAAAGCCATAAGGTTCTAAATATGTTGTAGGTAGAAGTTTCTCTTTGAGAAGTGAGATGCTCATTGAGAAAGTGTCATCTTGAAAAAAAAAAAAATTTCCCATCTCAATATGTCTACGATCTATCATATGTCTCTCCAATGCTTCATGAGTGGAGCTTCCATTGGAATGCTCCTGTTAGTATCCTGTAATTTACATAATATCAAGGTGACTGATTATTTCTGTTCAGTTCATTTATATTGAAAATAATATTCCATGGTTGTCATATATTTCCAAGAAAGGATTTTTTGGTTAAAAGAGTCAAATAATGGCTTCTCCTAGGTTATAAATCCCAATGCAAGTCAAAGGTGCATAAATAATTGTTTGGAAAATTCCTTTAGAACTTATCGTATGTAATGTTCCCAATTTTTAGCCTCAAGCTAAAAGGAACATTATAGTTTGCATATTTCCATTTTTTTGAATAAAATGGGTAAGGAGACACCTTAACACCTTTAGATGGAGAAATAACACTCCTTGTGTGAAATGAGGAATAATAAAGCAGCTGAATTGAGCACCACATGGTGTGAACATGATTGCATCATGCTTGATCTAGTCATTTTGACCAAGTCAACTAAAACTGTCTAGATGCATTGAACCTTCTTGGACAATGCAGTTTTAGTCGAGGCTCCACTTGCTTGAGCTAGGTGGCAAGCGTGAATGGGAACCATGGTGAGAGGAGTTCATTTTCTTTATTAGGAGGAGATGGCAGCCCATTTTCATTATGCATTAGCTTATTATTTTCGTTGGGTCTACAAAGACTTGCATCCCCAGGCTGTTTAGCAGGGTTGTAGGGTTCTTGAACCCAAGGGTGTTCCTGGTCGGGAATCCCTACCTCATCCTCAAGGAAGGAGAGGGTTTGAGCTAAATTTCCTCATTCCGGCATTTGGCCAAGATTAATCCTTCAGCTACAACATTATTCTGTTGGGCAAAAAACGTTGAGTTGCAGGGTGCAGTAACAGAGGAACTCATAGAGTCATTCTTTGGTTTATCCTTCAGTGGAGATCCTGTATATTCTTTGGAGGAGCAGTAGAGGATACTCTCGGGCTTCATTTCATATCTTTGGCACTAGGCCAATCACTCACCATATCTCACAACGCAGTCTTGGGTAGAAACTGCGTTATTTCATACAGGTAGTTGCTGGGAGGGTCATCAGAGCTTATCAGGAGGAGTGTTTTTGAGTAAGAGGGATCAAGACTTTTCTTGTGAACATTATCAAAGGAGGGCATGAGTATTTCAGATCTTCCATAGCCTCATTCTTATTTTGTTTCAGTTGCAGTGACAATTTATTTGTTGCATTGTACATTTTCCGGCATTTCTAGCAATCTCTCCTAGATTGGCTAGAAATCTTGTATTGGAGCCCATTCTTCTATTCTTGGGAATTTCTTCTATATTTCAGTCATATTTCATGTATGCACATCTATAGCAGCAGCTACACTCCTAGAGACAGTGATGTCACTGCTTTCCGGCATTTTATGCAGCTGTTGCATCTCTTGTATTTCATGTGTTACTCTTTGGACGATGATTCCCATTGCATGAGTGGTTTATTCCTCATAATATTTCTATATATTGTTACTGATACATTAATGTACATGATGGCTGTAATATATTTCATCTTATGTTGCATTCATATTTGCAGATTTTAATGGTTGTGTTCATGTATTGCTGTAAGCTCTCTCTTTGAGCATTCTTTACGGGATCTAGTTTGGGGAGATCTGAATAACCCAAGTAGAGTCATTTCTTTGGGCTCAAATTATGGAAGAGAATTTTTTAGTGATTTAACAAGGGGATCCAATCCCCCTTTCAAATTATTTTTACATCTTCTTCCTTATACAATGTCCTTGAGGACCAAATAGAAGAAATTCCCGAAAAGGAATATTACAATCGTATCGGAGCATCAATCTTGGCTCAGCCTTTGCAGTCCAATATAATATGTCATTAGAAGGAGAAGCTCCTCATTTAGAAGAGGAGGTCTCTCTTCTTCTTTTCCAGACCATGGAGGGTATCATTGAAGATCTTGAGGAGATAGAAAGGGAAAATTAGAGAGATTTTCTTAGAGGGTTTGTGCATGAAGCAAGCCCTAGTTGTGACCACGTTGGGTGTGAGCATTCAGCCACACATGCAGATCCATAGTGTAGTTCATTTCCCACTTGCACTGCCAGGAGGATGGAGGAAGAAGATGAGGCCATTGGAGGAGAAGCGCTGCAACTCAAAGGTATGGCTCATGGTTTGTGGTTTGAAAATTCTATTTCATGTTACCATGCAAATGTAGGATCATATGATGGATTCACTGAAGGGTTAGTGAGAAAATATGATGAAAATAACTGTGAATATCTATGTACCAAAACATCAAAAAATTTGCATGCATTCGAGGGAACCATGAAACAAACTCCGTTCTATATTTCTAGAGGGGAAGAAAACTGGAATGATGACTTGCTAGAGGCAAGACCCCCATGGTATGAAGGGCACTCTTCTATTTGTGATAACATGGAGATACCTATTTCAGAATAAGACCAAAATCTATGGTCTCTCATTGAAGGGGAGGCATACTCACATATTGATGAAGAGAATGTGCATGGAAGAACCCACAATGCTATACCATTGGGAGGAGATCCATCACCACATGGAGGTGAAAGGGGAGCCATTACTTCTAATAAAGGAGCCCTTGTATCTTTACAAGGAGTTCCAAGTATTTTAGCATGTGGGAACCATAGCACAATTCCAGAGTCATATGTAGTAGCTACTGGGGATTGTGAGATGGAGGAAGAGAAGGATCAGCATCAAGGGTTGATACAACCTTATCTATTCTGGAGAGTCTTTGCACAAGAAAAGGAGAATGTACAATGCAGTGGAGAGAGGGACAAATTAGTCCTCTTATACATACAGTCCACTTCTGATCTTGATGTCTCACTATATGGAGGCATTCCACCTGGAAGGCCACCTGATCTAGCATCGGTGAGGGGCATCTTGTCATTTGGTTCACCACTCTTGGATTCTGGAGAGATGGAGGCATTGGAGGAGTCCAACACAGCGCAGAGAGTTTGGGATAAACACAAGGAGGAGAGAGAGACTCTCTCATTTTCAGTATCACCCACTCTCATCAGCTATACTGTGCTGACAGAGTTTGTTGTAGGGAGGGAGGATGGCATCTTCATGATGCAGGATGACTGCTCCATGGATTTGGAGAGGAAGAGGATAATTCCTTTGAGGGAGGACTCTTTCATACATAGGAGTGGACGGAGGCCACTCATGCTTACTTTGACCCAACTTGGGAGATTCCTTGTGGATGAGAGCTTCTCATGGGAGGCCAATTTCCAAAGGACACCATCACTATTTGAGCATGAGTAGCTGCATGATGGGCATGGTAGAATTTTGGATGATGAATTTGGCATGGAGGATGTCAAAGTAGTAGGCAGAAGCATGAGGGGAGCATCACATTTCAGATTACCTACATTGTCTATGAGGAGGATTGATCCGTGTTGGAGGTCTCCACTTTTGGTAGAGTACTCCCAGGATCTAGGTGCATGCATGATTTTGGATGACCTGGATAGAGATGATAGGTACATGGTGGATGATATCATCATCTATTATTATGACAGAGTCTTCTTGACTAGGACTTCTAGTCTCAGGAAGAAACTATTACATGCAACACATGAGGGCTTCCTAGATATGCACTTGGATGCATACTTTGCTTTGCTAGAGGAGTTCATTTGGGAGGGCATTCAGTATGATCTATATCATAATATGGAAATATGCATAGCCCGGATGATTTTGGAGAGGTTGGCACAACTATTTCCCTACTCATTGGAGGTGAGGGAGAGCAGTCAGATGAGCCATTTCAGCTCAAGGACCGGAGTGCATGGTAAAGAAGGTATATGTTTTCATTTTGGTTTACCTTTATTTACATTATATGAGAAGCTTTATGAGCTAAGGATGATCACATATCCTTATGCTCCTTATTTTTATGTACTTGTGGCCCATTGCAGCAATGGGAGTGGCTATTTTTATGATGGTTTGTGGGGGAAGTCACATACTTCTTGGTGTGCACCATTGGCACCAATTTGTACTGGCTTGTTTTCACCTTATGAGATGTTTGTGGCAGAAAAAAACTAGCTAGTAAAGCACTTGTTATATTTTTTTTTGATGCAGGCATGGAATGCACTGCACTGGTTCCTCATATGGAACTATGATTCACTCTCTGGTTGCCATGTGGCAGCTTGTTTTCATTGTATTTTGCTCCCATATGTTGCTGATGATTGTAAATTTATAGGGAGCACTACTTGGAGAGTGTTGAAGGTATTGGGACAGCCCATTAGGAGCATGATTCTCCCCATTATACATGTTCTAAATTGCAGGAGATAGCATGGGAAAACCATGATTGCCACACTACTAATTTTCTCTTCTTGTGGGAAAAACCACTTGGAGAACTTGAAGGGGAATCTCATGGTTGATCTTATTGATGGGGAAGCCCGGGCCATTCTTGGAGTCCATACCATTTCAGCCCAAGGAAAGAAGCAGCCCCATGTGTACCACAAATGGAGGGAGAAACACCTTGGGAATCGAAATCCCAACTCTCCATTCAGCCCCAACACATTGCATATACCAAGGGTTGAGATTTTTATTTGGATGATAGCATGGATGAGAGGATCATCATTTGGGATACATTTTTCCCATGCATGTCATCACTCCTACCTTGAGGAGGCCGTAACATAGCAAGAAGGTTTCCACCTACACCTTCTATCTTTCCATAAGGTGCATCATTCCGGTTTGCATACTTGGGAGGAAGCATTGGAGGGAAGATTTGTTGCAGGATATCTTAAGCAGTGGTGGAGATTGTTGATGAGGAGGCCACGAGAGAAGAAGGGGGAGAAATTTTTTTCTCTCTATGTAGTTTCTTGAGGACAAGCAACATGTGGGAGGGGAGGACTATAATGTTCCCAATTTTTAGCCTCAAGCTAAAAGGAACATTATAGTTTGCATATTTCCATTTTGTTGAATAAAATGGGTAAGGAGACACCTTAACCCCTTTAGATGGAGAAATAACTCTCCTTGTGTGAAAGGATGAATAATAAAGCAGCTGAATTGAGCACCACATGGTGTGAATAGGATTGGATCAAGCTTGATCTAGTCATTTTGACCAAGTCAACTAAAACTGTCTAGATGCATTGAACCTTCTTAGACAGCGCAGTTTTAGTGGAGGCTCCACTCGCTTGCGCTAGGTGGAAAGTGTGAATGGGACCCATGGTGACAGGAGTTCATTTGCTTTATAAGGAGGAGATGACAACCCATTTTCATTATGCATTAGCTTATTATTTTCGTTGGGTCTGCAAAGACTTGCATCCCCGGGTCGTTTAACAGGGTTGTAGGGTTCTTGAACCCAAGGGTGTTCCTGGTCGGGAATCCCTACCTCATCCTCAAGGAAGGAGAGGGTTTGAGCTAAATTTCCTCATTTTATCATTTTTCCAAGCTTAATCCTTCAACTACAACGTTATTTTGTTGGGAAGAAAACGTTGAGTTGCTGGGTGTAGCAACAGAGGAACTCATAGAGTCATTCTTTGGCTTCTTCTTCAGTGGAGATCCTGTATATTATTTATAGGATCAAAAGAGGAGAATCCCGAGCTTCATTTTAGATCTTTGGCACTAGGCCAATCACTCACCATCTCTCACAGTGTAGTATTGGGCAGAAACTATGTTATTTCATACAGGCAGTTGCTGGGAGGGTCATCAGAGCTTATCAGGAGGAGTATTTTTGAGTAAGAGGGATCAGCCCTTTGCTTGTGAACATTATCAGAGGAGGGAATGAGTATTTCATATCTGCCATAGCCTCATTCTTATTTTTTTTTAGTTGCAGTGACAAGTTATTTTTCACATTGTACATTTTTCAGCATTTCTAGCAATCTCTCCTAGATTGGCTAGAAATCTTGTATTGGAGCCCATTCTTCTATTCTTGGGAATTTATTGTATATTTAAGTCATATTTCATGTATGCACATATATAGCAGCAGATACACTCCTAGATACAGTGTTGTCACTTCTTTCCATCATTTTATGCAGTTGCTTCATCTCTTGTATTTCATGTGTCAATCTTTGGAGGATGATTCCCATTGCATGAGCGGTTTATTCCTCATGATATTTCTGTATATTATTGCTGATACATTAATTTAAATGATGGATATAATATATTTCATCTTATGTTGCATTCATATTTTCAGATTTTAATGGTTGTGTTCATGTATTGCTATAAGCTCTCTCTTTGATCATTCTTTACGGGATCTAGTTTGGGGAGATCTGAATAACCCAACTAGAGTCATTTCTTTGGGCTCAACTTCCATAAGAGAAGTGTTTAGCGTGTTAAAAAGGGGATCCAAGCCCCCTTTTAGCTTATTTTTACATCTGCCTCCTTATACAGTGTCCTTGAGGACCAAATAGCATAAATTCCTGAAAAGGAATATTACATCCTAAGTTCTAAAAAACAATCAACAAAAAGGAATTTGGGCATTTAAATATGATCATATATTTTATTATTTTTATTTAAATGTACCCTTCCCTTTCCATTGCATCAGGGACCTTCCCACATCACCCGAACTCACTATTACATCCCATGTCACCATCCACTCATACCTCCACATTCATTTATCCCCGACGCCACCGTTACATCCCACGTCACCATCCTCTCATACCCAAACATTCATTTAAACTGCTCTCACCTTCCCGCTCATCCACTGTACGCCACTTCCATCTTACAGTATCCAATGCATTTCGTGCCCCCCTCAGCCTTCGATTTTTAACTGCGGGGTTGGGGGGGGGGTGGGATCCAAAATGGATGGTATCCCTTTATAATGTTCCAAAATTTTAGCCTCAAAGCTAAATGGAACATTAGAGTTAGGATCAACTTTAGCTGGTGAATAAATGGGTAGAAAAGCCCATAAGTCTCCTAAGGAGGATAGAAACACTCCAAGTGTGAAAGGGGAAACTCTTTCTAGCTTAATAAAATACCTCCATGTGTGAACATGGATAAAATCAAGTTGATTCAGTCCACTTTGACTAAGTCAACAACGCAGTTGTGGAGGAGGAGGAATCCAAGGAGGAATAACACAGTTTTGGAGGGAGATGTATCTTTGGATAGAGAAGACCTAATTGAGTGGGGCCAAGGGCAAGAAAACTCATGTTTTATATAAGGAAGAGGATGGAAACATTATTATTCATGTCTTATATTATTATTCTTGTGTGCTCAGACTTTTTCTTCCTCTTTTTGTTTAGCAGGATAGCAGTGTTGCTTAGCACCGAGTGTTCCCGAGCGGGAATCCCACCTCTTTCCTTTGAGGATCCTCATTGGGAGAGTTTTTATTCATCACTCGACATCAATTTTTCAGGCCAAGCTTCAGCCTACTTCATCAACGTAGTTTTTTCTGGATATTGTGGAGTGTTGCAGGGTGCAGCAGTGGAAGGGATTGGAATCCCGGTTTCTGAGCTATTTTCTCATTGGAGGGAGGTTTCCTTCACTTGAGGGACCTGTTCAGAGAACTCTATGGAAAATTTCATATCTATGGTATCAGACCACACATTTATCCTACATTCCCAGTGCTGTCTAGCTAGGGAATGCATTATTTTGCAAGCAGCGTTCAGTGCATGGTCTAGTGGCTCCATTGTAGTGTTTCCTTGTGATTGAGAGGTTCATCCTTTCATGGGAGGAATAACTTAAGCGATATACATTATATCAGACATATTTCAGCCTTCTACACTCTTATTCTTCAGTTTAGTTGTGGTGATTCAGTAAATTTCTGAATATCACTTTTTCTATGCAGAGTGTTTGACAAGAAACCATTGCCTAGTTCTCTTGTATGTTGTATAAGGAGACTAGATCTCCGTTCTTCAACATTTTTATATAATATATGAGAATATATAATTGTTTCCTTAATTTTAGAGTTAAAACCCTCTTATTACTGTGCAGTCACTTTCATGCAGAAATCCCTGTGTTGCAGTGTTTGGGGTTTTTGGCTATTTTAAGCTACACTAGTGTGGGAGGTCTGTTTAACCCACCTAATTTGATTTTTTTCAGCTCTATTCTTGGATTTATGTTATATATTGACTGATATATGGAATCCAAGATTCCATTTCATTATTTTATGCATATATTTCTGAAAATGCGTTTTTAGTGCATAATTCATGAGCTGTTCCGATTTTGGGATACTATAGTGGTATCAGAGCATAGTCTTGGCACAGCCTGTGGATCTCAGGCCATTACATTTTAGTGGAAGGAGAGATGGACAGAAAATAGAAGGCTTCAGTATGTGAAGGGAAAAGGGAAGACATGCTTACAATGCTTCTTCCAAAATCTATGCAGAGCTTTCAAGGAGAGCTCAAGAAAATGAGATTGGAGATGGGATCTCCAAAGGAGTTTGGATCTAGATCTGAATCTATATTTTCACATGGTGAGTGTGAGCATGCAGATACACACCATGATGCACATCATAGTCAAGTTCCCACATCTATCTTGAGATGGATGGGAGGAGGAAGAATGCTTAAGAGGAGAACTCTTAGTGATTTGTTGTAGGAGTATGAATCTCAAACTGAGAGGTTTAGAGATCATACTGATTTCCAAGAGTTTTTCAAGATCTAGGTGGAGGAGGGAAAGTGATAGGATGCAGGAAAATTTCTTCTATTTAATTTTACTAAGTCACCTACATGTTTAGCTGGAGCTTGGGTGAAGGAGCTAGACTCCTATTTGCAGCTGCACCATATTTCTGAAGATGAAGCCATCAGAGTTGCAGCACTGTGTTTCAGAGGTAAGGCTCATGCATGGTGGATTTTTGAATCTTGTTCTTTAAAGAATGCAAAAACTTCCTCTTATGCAAGATTCATAGAGACATTGGTGGGGAGGTTTGGTGAAAAACTTCCTAAGACACATGAGCAAGGGAAAGTTGAGAAAACAAAATCCTTGCATGTGATGGAGGAAACTCCACTTCATAAAACAATGGGAGAAGCTAACATCTTGCATTACACATTGTTGGAAGCAAGACCTCCAGTTCATATTCTTGAACAAGAGGGCATGGGGATCTCCTTTTCACAGGATGATCCAACTATTGAGATGTTTCCCATACACATTGAGGATGATGAGGGCAACAACACTGTCACATTTAGAGCACATCCAGTCCCTCATGCAGAGGGAGGATGAGCACATGCTCCAATAGGAGGGATTCTTATATCCTTACAAGAAGTTCCCCAGGATCTCATACATGGAGGTCCAAGCACAATCAGTGAGCAGCATGGCAGCTGGAAGGAGGAGGTAGGGAGGAAGAGCAACATCACTTGATGAAAGGCACACAACCTTCTCTATTTCAGATATCCAATTCAAGGAAGAGGCAGACTGATTTGCGCTATAAGTGTAGGGGCAAGGTTGCCCAACCATATGTGCAGTCTACTCTTGACATTGATGTCTCACTACATGGAGGCATTCCACCTAGAAGGCCACCTGATCTGGAGTTGATGGAAGACATCTTTTCTTTGGACTCACCACTCTTGGATTTTGGAGAGGTGAAGAGTTTGGAGAAATACTTTGGCATGGGGGATGTCAAAGTAATAGGCAGCAACATGAGGAGTGCTTCACATGCCAGATCACTAGCGCTGTCTCTTAGGAGGATTGATCCTTATTAGAGATCTCAGCTCTTGGTAGAGTACTCCCAAGATCTTGGTGAATGCATGATTCTTGATGACCCCGATGGAGATGATAGATACATGGTGGATGATGTGGTCATATATTCCTATGGAAGGATCTTCTTGATTAGATCTTCTAGTCTTCACTAGTGCTGTCTCTTAGGAGGATTGCTCCTTATTAGAGATCTCAACTCTTGGTAGAGTACTCCCAGGATCTTGGTGCATGCATGATTCTTGATGACCCGGATGGAGATGATAGATACATGGTGGATGAGGTGGTCATCTATTCCTATGGCAGGATCTTCTTGATTAGATCTTCTAGTCTCAAGGAGAAGATGCTACATGCAGCACATGAGGACTTCTCTTTTATGCACTTTGATGCATATTTCCATTTGATGGAGGAGTTCACTTGGGAGGGCATCCAACATGACATATATCATCAGATGGAGAGATGTAGAGCCCATATGGTAATGAAGAGGAGGTCACAACCAGTTCCCTACTCTTTGGAGGTGAGGGAGAATTTCCAGTTGTGCCATTTCAACTCAAGATCTCAAGTGCATGATGGAGGAGGTATCATTTCATATTTTGTATTGTACTTCTTTTCCTTGTATATGAAGCATGATGTAACAAGAAGAATTATCTATTCTTGCATATTGTATGATGATGTAATTGTAGCTACTTGTAGCATTGATTTTGTCTATATTTCTGATGGTTTGTGGGGGAAGCCACATGATTCTTGTTGTGCACCGTTGACACCATACTGTAACTTCATGACTTCATATTATGAGATGACCGTGGTAGCAAAAAAGTGGCTGGTAAAGCACTTGTTATTTATTATTTTGATGCAGGCAAAGGATGCATTGTGCTGGTCCCATGAGAGGGACCATGATTCACTCTCCAGTTGTCACTTGGAAACTTGTTCTCATTGTACTTTGCTTCCATATATTGTTGATATGTTTATGTTCATAGGGAGATTTGTTTGGAGAGTGGGATTGAGATGGAAGATGGCCATTGGGAGCATGATTCTCCACACTTTATATGTTGTACATTCCATAAGGAACCATGGGAAAACCATGATTGCCACATCACACTTTCTCTCTTCTTGTGGGAGGGACCATTTGGAGAACTTGAGGAGGAACTTCATGGATGGATTTTTTGTTGGGGCATCATACAAGTTGACCATAATTATCTTACTCTATGGCTTGTATGAGGGAGAGATGAGGAAGCAACAAAAATTGTTGTTGCTATGGTCGCACTTGGGAGAGTATGGGCAGAATTCTTCCCATACTTTTCATGAAATTTCTAGAGAGAATGAAGGCACATTCATGGTGCAAGGAGGCTACCCCTCAACATTAAAGGATCATGATAGACTTCCATGTATGAGGAAGATCTTCTCACAAAGCAGCATGATGGTGGATGGTTTTGGCATATGGAATGTCAAAGAGAGGAGTCATGGAGCCTTGTTTCTAAGGCCTACAATGTTGTCACATGGGAGTGTGTTCTTATTGATGGAGTGTTCCAAGGAGTATATGTATCCCTTCTTCTTGTAGATTTTTATGAGGGGATCCTCATGGGGGAACTTATACATGGACCTCACTTTCAGCCTACTCACCATGCATGGTAAGAAATACATTTCTATACTTGTTGATTACTCCATTGATTATTTATATCTTCTCACCATATATGAGCAGTGCATTGCTCCATAAGAGAGCAAGAGTATTTATGGGTTTCATGGTCACTTTAGGACCAATGTTTGTAATCAGGTGAAATGAAGATATTTGGTGAGATTGTTATATTTAATATTTAAATTAAGGTTTTTTTGGGACTTTTTTATTGATTTAATGAAATTTAAATTGATTTTAGCCCATCTATACATGACTTTGAGAAAGTGTATTGTTATTTTACCTATGTACAACTGATAGACATTGATGCTTACTTCTCCATGTTGGGAGAGAAAACATGCACAACTTATATTTTTTTGTAGGACCACTTGCCACATGAAATTCTCAAACAGTAGCTGGGGAGACTACGTAATATCTACTTGGAGGACCTTTGGTACCATCCAAATTTGCACATAAATTTCAGCATCTTTCTAATTTGGATGCCAAATGGTGATGATGTGCCATTCATCTTGTGGAATGGTTTGGGTTGGCATGTCTCATGATTTTGGAGGAAGAGTCCTTGGAGACTCAATCTTCTTCTTGTCATTCGAGGGTAATCATGTTGCAGCCCAAGATCAGCATGCCCTCTACACTTATCATAAGTGGAGAGGATAACAGTGTGGGACAGGCCCTCTTGCCTATCATGTTCATTTATTCAGCCCACCTACATTTCAGAAGCCAAAGGTGGAGGAGATTCTTCATGGGTTGCCATTTTGGAGGGCGACTCACTTCATTCGGATGATAGCATGGGTGAGGGAGGCACTCATTAACCATGTTGGTCATCACTCCTACTTTGTGGAGGCCATGAGACAGAAATCAGGTTTCCATTCACACTTTCCACCCTTGATTTATGTAGACCATTTGGTTTTGCACACTTGGGAGGGAACATTGGATGATAGTTTATTTGCAGATTCTCTTGATGCAGTGATGGAGGCTATTGATGGGAGGCCACATGAGGAGGAGGGGAGAAATTTTTCTCTCCCTATGCATTTTCTTGAGGACAAGAAAATATTTTGGAGGGGAGGACTGTAATGTTCCAAAATTTTAGCCTCAAATCTAAATGGAACTTTAGAGTTAGCAGTAGCTTTAGCCAGTGAATAAATGGGTAGAAAAGCCCATAAGTATCCTAAGGAGGATAGAAACACTCCAAGTGTGAAAGGGGACACTCTTTCTAGCTTAAGAAAACACCTCCATGTGTGAACAGGGATAAAATAAAGTTGACTCAGTCCACTTTGACTAAGTCAACAACGCAGTTGTGGAGGAGGAGGAATCCAAGGAGGAATAACGCAGTTTTGGAGGGAGATGTATATTTGGATATAGATGACCTAATTGAGTGGGGCCAAGGGCAAGAAAACTCATGTTTTATATAAGGAAGAGGATTTCAACATTATTCTTCATGCCTTAGATAATTATTCTTGTCTGCTTAGACTTTTGCTTCCTATTGCTGTTTAGCAGGATAACAATGTTGTTTAGCACCGACTGTTCTCGAGTGGGAATCCCACCTCTTTCCTTTGAGGAGCCTCATTAGAAGATTTTGTATTCATCATTCCACATAAATTTTTCAGGCCAAGCTTTAGCCTACTTCATCAACGCAATTTTTGTTGGAGATTGTGCTCTGTTGCAGGGTGCAGCAGTGGAAGGGATTGGAATCCCGGTTTCTGAGCTAGTTTCTCATTGGAGGGAGGTTTCCTTCACTTGAGGGACCTGTTTTGGGAGCTCCATGTCTGATTTCAGATATGTGGTATCAGACCACACATTTCCCCTACATTCCCAGTGTTGTCCAGCTAGGGAATGCGTTATTTTGGAGGCAGCATTCTATAGAAATTTGAATAATAGATAAATTATTCACTGAGATTATCCTGATCACACACTATTTGAGCTTCATGCATAATACATAACCTCTTCTACTATTTGCTCATCAATTTTCGGAATTAAAAACAATCGCATGCGCACATTAAAACCATAAACCATCACACATATAAACACAGTATTTATGGGAAAGCTTAAAGTTGGAAACCCCCAACTATCTCTATATTATAATGATAGAGAACAAGTAACAATCATAGTAAAAACTCCTCACAAGCTCTCAGCACTATCTCCAATTGTTACACACAAAACAAGCTCAGATCATACATATCACATGCTCGAATCTGCTCCACCTATCTGCCTGCCTCTATTGCGCAATCCAAGATGGATAATTATGAGATCCAAGTTCGAATCCCACCAAGATGTACTGTGAAATCCTCATTGGAAATCTCAATCAATGTTTGTGCAAATCTCATGCACCAGTATAGTCACAACTGATAGTCACACTGCTCTTTCACCTAACCTCTCCACTGGTCTCCACTGAACTGTCCATGCACTTGAGTTAACTGATGTATTCTTTAGCTGATTTATGAGTTAATAATTAGTGAATTAATTTATAATTAATTCACACCACTCATCACTAATGTATTAATCAGTTAGACTAATCACAACTAGTTCAACTAAGTTAAACTGAACACAACTCCATTAACTCCTCAATCAACTCCACCAAAATCAATCACCTTAGTTCTAACTGAAGTCCATCATGCAATAGCTCAACTAAACCCTAGGAATAGCGTAATTCCTTCTCTCAGCTGCATGTGCCACATCCAGGCATCAAACTGAAGTGCTCTAAGAGGATAAGATAATGTTTATAGTCCAAATATCATTAAGAGATAATAATATTCGACATATCTATTTTTAGACTGGAAATCTAAAAATAGATTCTGCCCAGTATGTCTAAAAATAAAAGTCCATCTATTTTTCCCGACTTGACCAACCATCCACAAATAGCATCCTGCAACTCATAGACCATGATCCATATGTCTAAAAATAGACTTTGCGCCAAAAATAGCCTGTAGGCCCACTTAGTGAAGGCGACTTCTTTCCACTAAGCTCCATCATCTTGTTGCATTCTCAACACTCCCTCTCAACAAGATAAGGATTATCTGCAACCCCTATCCTACCCCTGTGGTATTCGAATTTGCTCCTGGTGAGCGCTTTCGTCAAGATATCAGCATCCTGATCCTCCGTAGGAATGTATGAAAGTAACATGATTCTCCACTGCACGCAATCTCTGATATGATGATACCGGATTTCAATGTGTTTAGATCTATCATGAAATACTGGATTAACCGAGAGTTTGATGCAACTCTGATTATCACAATAAATCACAGTAGGCTCCAAATGTGAACCGAATAACCCGACCAGGATCTTCCTCATCCATATAGCCTCGCATGCAGCAAAACTCGTTGCCATATACTCAGACTCTACTGAACTGAGTGCCACGAATCTCTGCTTCCTGCTGTACCAAGAAACTGCTGTTGACCCGATACTGAAAATCCCTCCAGATGTGCTCTTTCTGTCCGTTGGGCTCCCTGCCCAATCTGCATCCACGAAGTCACATAGCTTCACCTCATCCGACTGTCTGTACCACAATCCATATCCCAATGTGCCTCTGAGATAACGCAATACATGTTTTCCCACCTTCCAGAAGAGCTTGGTAGGCTTAACCATAGCTTGTGAAAGATGGTTAACTACATAGCATATATCGGGTCGTGTATTGACCAGATACATAAGCGACCCCACCAACTGTCGATAAACAGTGGCATCCACTACCTCCGCTGAAGTAGCATCCTCCTTCCTCCAACCACCAGGAAGAGAAGTATCAATAGGCTTGCAGCCATGCATGTTGAACTTCTCCAGTATCTCTTGGGCATACTTACCCTGAGAAACAAACATTCCATCACTGCGCTGCCAAATTTCCAATCCCAGGAAATAATGAAGGAGGCCCAAGTCCTTCATCTCAAACTCTCTTGCAATATCCTCCTTGCATGAAAGTATCAACAGCTCATCACCTGTCAAAATCAAATCATCTACATAAAGTACAATGATCAACAACTTACCCTCCACCACAATCTGGTATAGGTTAGGATCCGCCTCACTCTTGGAGAATCCAAGTCCGATGAAATAACTGTCTATCCGTGTGTACCAAGCACGAGGTGCTTGTTTCAACCCATACAACGCTCTCTTGAGCCTGCACACATGCGACTCACCGCTGAAGATCTCGAAACCTTTGGGCTGCTCTATGTACACCTCCTCCTCAATGAATCTGTTGAGGAACGCAGTCTTCACATCCATCTGATGAATGTGCCACCCCATCTGCGCTGAGAGAGCAAGAATCGTCCGTATGGAAGAATACCTTGCGACAGGTGCAAAGGTCTCCTCATAATTGATCCCCTCAATCTGTGAAAAGCCTCGGGCAACAAATCTTTCCTTGTACTTCTCCACACTCCCGTCAGCTGCCTGCTTCACTTTGTAGATCCATCTCGAACCCACCACTGACTTCCCCTCCGGTCTCGGGACAATCTCCCATGCACTGTTTCTGACAATCGAATCATACTCTTCCACCATGGCATCTACCCATGCGGGGTCCTCCACAGCTTCCTCGAAAGAGGATGGCTCTGTCACGATACACTTTCTCACAAGAGCCATGTATCCAGTATACCGGTCAGGTGACTGTCTCTGTCTGCGCTATGATGTAGGTGCTCCTACAACCTTCTCTGCATCTTGAGCCAGTCGCTCAGCTTCTGTAGTGCGCTTCCGCCCTCTGATGGTTGGCGCTGCATGAGTGGTCTCTTCCACTCCATGAACCTCCTCTTGTGGCTGATCCACATCCCGAGGCTCATCCTTAGGAACTAATAGCTCCTCCTCTGCATGAAAGTGTAGCTCCCTCTCAAGCGAACACTTCATGGCTTTCTCCTCCTGAAATTTGATATCCCATCGCACAACAGTCTTGCGACTGTCTGAAAAATACACACGATAGTTGTGGGGCGTATCAGTGTACCCCAAAAATATCCCAACCTCTGTGGTTGGCTTCAGCTTCTTCCTGGCATCCTTAGTCACATGAATGTAAACATGTGAACCAAAAATCCTCAAATGGGAAATATCAGGCCTCTTACCAGAAAACGCCTCCTCGGGTGTACTCATGCCAAGTATCCTGTGGGGACAATGGTTCTGCACATATACTGCAGTATTTCATGCCTCCGCCCACAAGTGTATGGGTAGGCCTTGATCATGCAACATCACCCGTGCAGCACCCACGATCGTTCTGTTTTTCCGCTCAGCAACCCCGTTCTGCTGTGGGTTATGAGGTTCTATGAGCTCTCTTCGAATTCCTTCTACGCTGCAAAAGTATTTGAATTCGCCAGAGATGAATTCACCACCATTGTCGCTCCTAAGAGACTTCACCTACTTCCCTGATTCTTTCTCAACCAGTGCCTTGAACTCACAGAACTTTGAGTATGTCTCGCTCTTCTTCTGCATGAAGAAGATCCAACACTTACGAGAAAAATCATCAACAAATATCACATAGTACCTTTTCTTTGCTGTCAAAGCTACTGAGAAAGGTCCACACACGTCTGTGTGAATTCTCTCAAGGATAGTCGTGGCGTGACTATCCTTCTCATGAAAGGTGGCTTTCACAAATTTTCCCAAGGTACACCCCTTGCACTGATCTTACTGCGCAAGAGTGCCTTTAGGAAGCCCAGTAGAAATCTGCTGCAGTATCTTCAAAGCTCCAAGGTGAAGGTGGCCCAATATCCGATGCCACAACTCGCCATCATCTCGGCTCACCACTCCTTCTGCCTTGCATACCATTGCTGCGCATCCATCTACCTGCAATTGATAAAGGTTCTTAACTCGAACCCCTATCCTCCAAGTCTCACCAGTTGCCTTACTGCGTAAGAAAGCCTTTCCCTCGCTAAAGACAACATCATATCCCTTGTCTTTTAACATCGCCACAGAGATAAGATTCTTCTTCAATCCTGGAACATGCATCACTTCCTTCAATACAAAGGGTTTACCAGACTACCTCTCAAAGGAAATGGTACCGATACCGGTCGCACTGTATCTACCATCATCGCCCATCTCGATGTACACTCCAAGATCTTTCTCATCCAGATCAGTAAACAAATCTTGATCTCCTGTCATGTGAAAAGATGCACCACTGTCCAGAAACCACACTGATCCCGCCACACTTGAGACCAAGCATGTGATCAGTGAAAAATCCAGCACAAACTGCGAGGCTAAGGCCTCTCCAGCTGCAGATCCAGCAGCCTGCTTATTTTTCTTCTTCTGCAGACAATTTTTGGCATAATGTCTGTGTTGGTGACAGTGAAAGCACTTCACCTTGGACATGTCCTGCTTCTTGCCTTTCGCACCAGACTGAGAAGATTTCTTTCTCTTCCCCTTCTTTTCTTTGGCAGCCAAAGCGCAATTCTCTTCATCAGATTCCTTTGATGAAGATCTGTCCCTGGTACTCCGCCTTATCTCCTCTTGCACAAGATCCGACCAAAGTCTCTCCCATCCTGGAAATTTCTCCCGACCATTGACAGAGTCCTGATAGGAATGCCAACTCTTCGGAAGCCCAAGGAGAGCCAAGCTCACCAAGTCCTCATCATCTACAGTCACCCCCACACTTCCCAGCTCATCCCCGCATTGGGTGAACTTCGTGAGGTACTTGGGCATACTGTCGCCTTTCTCCATCTTTATGTTTCTGAGTTTATCCTTGAGCGCCAACTTCCTCTGGTCGCTCTTGCTTTGGAATAAATCTGTCAACGCTTTCCACATCAAGTATGGAGAAGCTTTACCATGCAGGCTGGATACAATGTGATCCTTCACGCCCTCCAACAGAATCCTTCGACATTTTTCTGTCTTCTTTTGCCAAGCCTCAACTTGAGCAGCATCAGTAGGCTTTGGGACTTTAGCATCTATGAACTCCTTCAGCCCATTGACATCTAACACCGCCTCCATCCTGATCTTCCATGCAATATAATTTGAGGTGCCCTCAAGGGCATACTCCAATCGCAATCCGTTGAAAGACATCTCAACTTCGACACCAAGAAAACACTACTGCAAATTCGAATTCCACCAGCACAAATCTCAACCGCTTCAATGTTCTGCAATTGCTCCAATGATCAATATTGCTCTGATACCATGTAGAAATTTTAATAATAGATAACTTATTCATCGAGATTATCCTGATCACACACTATTTGAGCTTCATGCATAATACATAACCTCTTCTACTATTTGATCATCAATTTGCGGAATTAAAAACAATCGCATGCGCACATTAAAACCATAAACCATCACACATATAAACACAGTATTTATGGGAAATCTTAAAGCTGAAAACCCCCAACTATCTGTATATTATAATTATAGAGAACATGTAATAATAATAGTACAAGCTCCTCACAAGCTCTCAGCACTATCTCCAATTGTTACACACAAAAAAAGCTCAGATCATACATATCACATGCTCCAATCTGCTCCACCTGTCTGCCTGCCTCTACTGCGCAATCCAAGATGGATAATTATGTGATCCAAGTTTGAATCCCACCAAGATGTACTGCGCAATCCTCATTGGCAATCTCAATCAATGTGTGTGCAAATCTCATGCACCAGTATAGTCATAACTGATAGTCACACTGCTCTTTCACCTAACCTCTCCACTGGTCTCCACTGAACTGTCCATGCACTTGAGTTAAATGATGTATTCTTTAGTTAATTTATGAGTTAATAATTAGTGAATTAATTTATAATTAATTCACACCACTCATCACTAGTGTATTAATCAATTAGACTAATCACAACTAGTTCAACTAAGTTAAACTGAACACAACTCCATTAACTCCTCAATCAACTCAACCAAACTCAATCACCTGAGTTCTAACTGAAGTCCATCATGCAATAGCTCAACTAAACCCTAGAAATAGCGTAATTCCTTCTGTCAGCTGCATGTTCCACATCCAGGCATCAAACTGAAGTGCTCCAAGAGGATAAGATAATGTTTATAGTCCAAATATTATTAAGAGCTAATAATATTCGACATATCTATTTTTAGACTGGCAATCTAAAAATAGATTCCGCCCAGTATGTCTAAAAATAGAAGTCCATATATTTTTACCGACTTGACCAACCATCCACAAATAGCATCCTGCAACTCATAGACCATGATCCATATGTCTAAAAATAGACATAGTCTAAAAATAGACTTTGCGCCAAAAATAGCCTGCGGGCCCACTTAGTGAAGGAGACTTCTTTCCACTAAGCTCCATCATCTTGTTTCATTCTCAACACATTTAGTGCATGTTCTAGTGGCTTCATTGCAGTGTTTCCTTGTGATTGAGAGGTTCATCCTTTCATGGGAGGTGTTAGCCACCTATAAATTTTTGGCATAGAAAACAGGTGGCTAAATATGTTTCTGAGCCTTCAAGAGAAACATTTCCCTTGAAAATCCTTCATTCTTGAAGCCTCCATGTGTTTTATATCCTTTAAATAATCCTTACTAATGTTTCCACTAAAAAGCCTTGTTGTTTTGTGAAGAAACTATTTTCAAAAGGCCTTTGAAATTGCGCATTTTGACTCATTTCCCTTAATTTTCATAAAACCTCCTTTGTTGGAAATGTTGTCATTGATGGCAAAGGAGAAGACAGGAGCAGCACCTAAACTATCCATAAGGAAAAAGAGACAAAGAGGTAGTAGAGACAGCAGATGAAACAAAGGAATTGAAGCAGAAGCAGTAGAGGAATTAGAGATAGAGCAGTGAAGTTGAAAGGGCCTGAAGGAGTTTAATACATAGGTTTATTTATGAATTAGGGGTTTAATACAGTTTTCAGATGAATTATTGAGCAATTATTCATTAATTGAGTTTGTATGGCATAGAATTTGATTGAAGATGTTTTGTTGAAATCTAGATGTATCCTTGGTCGAGCTTATATGAGGAATATTTGAGTTCTATGGTTAAGTTGTGACCCTAGTGTCAAAGACTGAAATGGTGATTCTGCAAGATGTACCCTGTTTGCTTTAATTCTGTAATAATATACTTGGTTTGAAAAGTACATACTACGCTCTGGATTAAGCTTTGAGGAGAGGCTCTATACATAGGAGAGGAATCGATATTAAATAATATTGATATTATATCTGTTTATTGAATCGGTTAGAAGAAAGAAGTGAGGGTTTGATCTGTCATATGATTCTCTGTAATAGAAGGATTTAACCGACCAGTAGTAACCTCAGATCAGGATTTAAAGAAGGGTTAATTGTAAACAGGTATCCGCACATCAGATTTTTATATACTATTTAACATTGTGGTTAATATGTTGTCGATTGGAGGGTCGAGAGTGCAGAGTTAGAGGTTAAGGAAGAAGTGTTGGTCCGGTCGCATTAAGGGCACAGTGGGTCATTTAACCTCTGTGTGAGCTGCAGATGAAGTAATGTGAATGCGAAGAAAAAGCGAGGGCGGAGTTTATATCAACAAAGGCATTGAAACATTAAGGCGGACTCTAGAGCAACGAGAAAGTGGAACCGGGAGTTTGGATGAACAGTGACGATGGTTTCAGCCCACAATACCAGCGGTCTCGTGCTCTGTAAAGGTGGTATAGAATTTTTTTCAAAAAAATGCGATCACAGTCATTGGCCGACACGTGTCCGTAAGCTGTATTAAAAAACCACTCACATCGCGTAAAAATTGAGTATTAACATCCGGTCGTTGGAAAAACGCGATATGCATTTGTATTCATTCGATCGAGGCTTGGAGCGCGATAGACTATGGATCGTTAGATCTGTCCAGCAGTTAATCGAAGTGTTATGAAGTGTGGGCCCAATTGTTAATTTTCGTAGGCATTGGTATTTTACCGTGAAGGTTCCATATAACGTGTATTGATGTCGGAATGCATAAATTAAATATACATTGAGATTTAATTGAAATATGGTCGATATATATGTAAATATTGTGGGGCCAGACTTCATTTATATTCTTGATGGGTTTGATCTTTAATCAAAGTCCATACCTTTGCAAAAAGGGATAGGTCTAGGTCGGAGATTTATTTAAAGAAACGCCTTACCATAGAGCCAATAAAAAGGTATGTTTGATTGGTTGGCCGAACAAGTAAAAGATTGTTTGGTTCATGAACATGAATTTCATGGTGTGAGTCAAACGTTCATATCAAATTATGTTGGTGCTTGGCTATTTCAAACTTTGGAAAGAATGTATGTTAATACATGTAGGGAGAACCTAAGTTCATAATTCCAGTTTAAAATGTTGAGGGTTTAAACCCAAATCTCGAGAATTAATTAGGATTTGTTGGTGCTTGGCTATTTCAAACTTTGGAAAGAATGTATGTTAATACATGTAGGGAGAACCTAAGTTCATAATTCCAGTTTAAAATGTTGAGGGTTTAAACCCAAATCTCGAGAATTAATTAGGATTTGATATATATATATATATATATATATATATGTATATATATATATATATATATATATATATATATATATATATATATATATATATATATATATATATATATATATATATATGTATATATACATATATATATATATATGTATATATACATATATATATGTATATATACACATATCTATATATATATATATATATATCTATATATATATATATAGATATATATATATATATATATATATATATATATATATATATATATATATATATATATATATATATATATATATATATATATATGTATACATATATATATATATATGTATACATATATATATATATATATATATATATATATATATATATATATATATATATATATATATATATATATATATATATATATATATATATATATATATATATATATATATATATATATATATATATATATATATATATATATATATATATATATATATATATATATATATATATACTAACCCCCGTATAATGAATCCGTATGCAGACATTTATGTGCGATGGCATTCCTATAATATCGTGGCAAGTCCAAGGTATATATATTTGATTGTTTGGCCTTGATTTATTGAAGTCAAGATATTAAAATCCATAAATAAATGTGAGTTTGGTTTATAGAAGGTGAATGTTGATTCGCATTTTCATAAAGGGTGAAAGCCAGGTTAAGATTTATGTTAAACTAGAATTCGAATATTTATTCAATCTATTATAAAATGGGTTTTATAATAAAGTTTAATCCCATTGATGAAAAGAAAAAAGTTCCTGCATATACAGTTTGTTAGATAGGGTTAATAACCGTAAGATAACCTTGGAAGAAAAAGACTCCAAATATGTTTATTGAAATTTCCAGATCAGTAGTAGAATGTTGAATTGCAAAAATTGAGATAAATTGAGGCCCAAGAGATAGAAAAATGTTAAAGGTGCGTTAGGATTTTGGTTTAAATTATATATGCAGATCTGCCATACAGAAATGGGGTTTCATAACCATGTTAAAATGAAGCTTCCGCATTAATTCAATTTGCCCAGTTCAGAAAATAAGAAATGCTTCCACATGTAAATATTGTCAGACCTTGAGATTTGTTTGGGACTAAACTGGTAAAACAGTTATATATACAACAGATTCACTATTGCAGTGAATAGGTGAATATGCACAGGAATGAAAATGTGGATTTGAAAGGTGTACATGCACAGGTGCTCAGATTTGCAGTAAACAGAGGTATGCAGGACAGTTACATGACAACAGCAGAAAGGACAAAACCAACAAGCCAAGGGCTGAGTGAAATTTATATATGTAACTAAAAATGTGAATGTAAATGTTTTAATTGTTTTTATATTGTTTGTGATGCATTGGAAAGTCTCCGGAGGAAAACAAAAATCCCACTATAATATTGAAATTAATACATATTGCTATATTTTTTTCTGAATGAGCTGGTAAAAGAAATGAGAAGGCAGAAAACAAAGAGTCATGGCTATTCACTTCGAATTCCTGTAGAATGCAAACAGCCATGAAGTTATTTTGTATAAAACAAGTAATATCCATGTGTAGAATGTTACGAAAACAGAGAGAGAGAGAGAAGAAGAGAGGGTGCAACAGAATTGAAGAGAGTTGAAGATTGTGAGAAAGCTGCAGAATGGAAGAAAGCAGAAAAATATAAGAACGCTGCAAGAGGTTAGAGATTGCAGGACTGATTCAGAGAGGTTAGAGATTGCATAAATGATGCAAAGAGGTTAGAGAATGCAAAAATGAAGCAGTGAGGCAGAGAAGAAGGAGTTGATAGAGAATCTGAGAAAATGCAGAGATGATACAAAATATATGAGGACCGATGGACGATGCAATGGAACACAGACAGATTTGATATCCGTAAATCAAGTTGTATGTTTTTGAAGAGTGAGGAATTTGGGCTTCTATCAATTTGTAGCCGGATAGATGTCATTTGTAGTCAATTAAGGTTGCAGCCTCCTGTAGGTTGGTGCCTGCAGAAAATTGATGGGAGTTGGAGCTTCCTTGCAAGTTGTAGCTTGCATAATTTAGGTTGGAGCCTCCTGTAGGTTGGTGCCTACAGAAAATCAGTGGTGAGAGGGAGTTGGAGCTTGCCTTTGCATCACAACAATAATAAGATGTTTTTTTCTCCCTTTTTGGGTTTCCACTTATATCGGTGTCTATGTGCATGATGTCTATGTGTTGATATGGTATATCTATTCTACTTAATACTTGCTGCTCACATATTAAGCTTGTTGGTACATTATCTAATCTGCTTATTAATTGCTGCTCACAAATAAAGATTGCTCACATATTATGCTGATCATGAAATGAAGGTGTTAATAAAGTTTAATGAAAATTTTTAAAAGTCCATGAATGTGTTAAACCGATTCACCCCCCCCCCCCCCCCCCTCTCAGTTTAACTAAGGTTTCAGCAATTGGTATCAGAGCAGGTTCCTTTGGTGTAAGCCTAATAGCTTGAAGGAGATCTGGTTAAGTCATGGACTATCAAAATGTACCTGTGTTAAATACAAAAAAATTTCCTGAATGGAGAGATAAGGTTAAAACGGGATTATTGGCTTATGAAACTGGGGTATGGAAACTTGTATGTGATGGTTACTGCTCAGACTCTCCCTCGGTGCAAGAACAACAGAGGAATTCCAAGGCAAAATGTGTGATCTACAACAATCTTCATAACAAGGATTTTGAGTTAATAATGGATTTAACCTCTGCAAAAGAAATCTGGGACAAATTGCATTTCATGCATGGAGTAGACACTGAGGATTTCATTGTCAAGAAGGAGAAGAGAAATAAAAATAAGAAAACTTCATGTCAAAAGGAAAATTTCCAATCAAATGAGGTACCTGCTAGTGTGAATGGTAGTAAGAACCATGAAGAAATTGCAGCTCAGGAAAAAGTCAAACTTGACACAGCCTTGACTAAAATAGAAAGATTGAAGAATGAAAACAAAGACCTTAAGACATTCGTACAAATATGTGATGAGAAAGAATATGAAGATAAGAAAGAAATTATTGGCCTAAAGACACAACTTGAAGAAGCAAGGAAAGTTGAAGACACTCTGCTGCAACAAATGAAAGAGAAAAGTCTAGAATGTGAGAAATTGGAAAAAGAAGTAGTGTGCCTTAGAAAGAAATTAGAAATAGCCCAAAGAGAATTATTAATGAATACTCCTCAAATGAAAATCTCTGAATAGTTAGACAAGATTATAAATGCACAAAGGTCACCTCTCATAAAGGCTGGGATAGGATATGAAGGAGAAACCAGAAAGTCCAAGGCAGAAGATAATAGGAATATCATATTTGTAAAAGCTGTAAAGGATAATGAAGCAGCTCAGAAGATTCCTACAAAAGTAGAAGCCAACAAGAACTTGATGTGCAAAGAAACAAACAAAAACAAGCAGCAACATGAAAGAACAGAGAATGAGAGGATGAAACAGTCAGTTGAAAAAGGCTCATACACTCATGAGGATGAATTGAACAAATTTGGAAGATGTCAAAGAAGGTTCTTTCCTCCTATGAGAACTATCACTTGTTTTTCCTGCCACAAACCTCGCCATATTGCAGCATATTGCAAGACAAAGCAAATCTAGTCCAACCAGCAAAGGATGCAGCAAATGAGAAGAACCCCTCAAGAAAGCAAATGGAAAAGACAATCTTTCACCAGGTACACAAATCATTTCCATGGCTACAGTTATGTATGCAATAATATTGGACATAAACTTGTTGAATGTAAATTATGTTCAAAAAGGGGAACAAAATATTATACTCCAACTCAAATGTACTTTTATAAAATAAGATGTTATGTATGCCTTAAGCGTGGTCACAAAGAAAAGGAATGTAAAATGACATATAATTTAAAGAACTCTAGACAGATGATGGAATCTAATCAAGTCAAACAAATCTATGAATCTAAAAGAAGTGCAGACATTATGAAGAACCCCAATAAAGTGTGGAAGGAAAAGAGAAATGGGGAGCCTGTTACATCAATAACATAATGAATCCATCATAGTCTTAGGGGGAGTTGCTCTAGAAAACAAAGCAAATATCCAACCAGTGATAAATATGAAGCAACATCCCAGGGGGAGATCAGTTCATAAATAGTCCCCATGAGAGCAGTCTAAGAAGAGCTCCTTGGAATGAAAACAACTATAAGATCAGGAAGGGAAAGGACAATTTCCCTAACAGAGAACTATAGAGGAAGAAGAACACCTGAATCACACAATAACTAACAGATTGATGGAAGAGGAGAAGGCATCAAGTAGCCATGATGATAGAGGAATCATCAGCAATGAACATGTAAGCTAAGAAAAAATCAACACATTAAGTGATGAATGGTTAAAATAAAATAAAATAAATTATGTTTCAAGCTACAGAACTGGAAAGATGCACAAAGGATGATCACAATGTGCATCATACTGCTAGAATTATCAATGATTCACATTAAGAAGGATGAGTAAGAAAAGTGCCTATCATCATTATATCATTACATCATTCATCTATGAATAGGCCCCTTGAAGGAGTAAAGTTAAGTAAGTGATAAATCTCTGAGTGATCTGCCCATGAAGATTCCTAGTAAAGAAATTGAAGATGTCTTCCCTAAGATCATTATGTTAGAACAGTTGAATTGTACTTAAAGCAACAATGATTATGGAGCAGTCTTAGAAAGGGAAATGCAGTGACATTTCTTTGAACAGAATGACAGAATAAGAAAATGGTTAATGATACGAAGATCAAATTTAGGATATTGATGACTGTTGGTGTGAACAGTGGAAAGCTCGATAGTAGAATTCATGAAGGATGTCTTAATTATGGGTTAATGTGCAAGCTGAAGTGAAATCTCTGCATGATTTATCAAAGTAATATCAATTGGTATTTAGGTACAAGTAGCATTCTTGTCAATAGAATACCAAGTGTATCAGTGGAGTAGCAATATGGTACAAGTCCTCAGGATCAAAGGATTATGGCAAAAGTACATCAAGGTAGTATTCCCAGCATTATCTACATTCAACATGAAAAGGTCAGTAGCAGTGCTAAAAGATCATTATCTTGTTTACTCTTGAAATAGTATTTTGAGCATTGAAGCAGTATCTTTTTCTATATATAATTACATGCCTTCCTGAAGTCAGTACATATATATCTTCAAGGCCTCTTCCTAAATATCAATCATAAAACTGTGTGAAGTCTGTTTGCTGAGATTTCAATCAAACAACTTGAAGATGTTTTGCTGAAGATCATTATGATAGAAGAGTTAAAGTATATAAAACCATTTGAAGCTCAAAATTCCTTTATTAATTCATCTAAATCCTACTTCAACATAAATGATTTGTTGGTAATCCACCTTTAAAGAAATATTTATCATTGACATACACACCTCCTTATGTCATAAAGGAAATTTCATGGTTGATAAGTAAGACTGACCAATACACTGAGTGTATCTAGCCTCAAGGGTTTGTTTTGAATGTACATTGTGCAAGAATTAAAGTCATTTGATGTTGTAGATTAAATTCTGGTTGATTCATTGGTCACATCAGCAACAAGGACCTTTCAGAAATTAAAAGTAATATCCTTGTCAGCATCCTAGCTCATATCACCACCAACAGGAAGGAAAAGTGAACCTCAGCTATAAAAATATATATTGGCATCATCATCATAATTGAACAGGTGTGGTACTGCAGATGAGTATTGCAGAAGAAGACATATTTCAACTACAAGGGTTATGAGCCTACAACTTCCTCAACAGATATAGATTTCTGATGAAAATCATACTAGAGAGAAGTATATTTGAAGCATTCTCAGTATTTTATTTTTGGTCCAAGAAAGCATCTCAGATTATATAAGTATTTCTATATATAATTGTTCTATCATCACCTACACTCTATACAAGTGCAAGAAGTCTATGCTTTGGGATTGTATCAACTTACAGTGTAATTCAAGTTCAATAATCATCAAAAGTGTTATGTCAACAACACTTGTACACCAGTCTGGAGTAGCAGGGTACAAAGTCAGAAGAAGAAGGCCTAAACACATCTCATAAAGAGAAAATGAAGAGATAGAAAGCACACTAGGAAATGTGCAACCCTTTGCCATTGATGTCAAAGGGGGAGGAAAAGCAAGCAAAAGGAGAGTATTAATGTGTTGCCATCAATGCCAAAGGGGGAGACTGTTGGAAATGTTGTCATTGATGGAAAAGGAGAAGACATGAGTAGCACCTAAACTATCCATAAGGCAAAAGAGATAGAGAGGTAGCAGAGGCAGCAGATGAAACAGAGGAATTGAAGCAGAAGTAGCAGAGGAATTAGAGACAGAGCAGTGAAGTTGAAAGGGCCTAAAGGATTTTAATACAAGGGTTTATTTATGAATTAGGGGTTTAATATAGTTTTCAGATGAATTATTAGCAATTATTCATTAATTGAGTTTGTATGGCATATACTTTGATTGGAGATGTTTTGCTGAAATTTAGATGTATCCTTGGTCGAGCTTATATGAGGAATATTTGAGTTCTGTGGTTAAGTTGTGAACCTGGTGTCAAAGAATGAAATGGTGGTTCTACGAGATGTACCATGTTTTCTTTAATTTTGTAATAATATACTTGGTTCGATAAGTACATACTATGCTCTGGATTAAGCTCTGAGGCGAGGCTCTATACATAGGAGAGGAATCGATATTAAATAATATTGATATTGTATCTGTTGATTGAATCGGTTAGAAGAAAGAAGTGAGGGTTTGATCTGTCATCCGATTCTCTATAATTGAAAGAGTTAACCGACCAGTAGTAACCTTAGATTAGGATTGAAAGAAGGGTTAATTGTAAACAGGTATCCGCACATCGAATTGTTATATACTATTTAACACTATGGTTAATATGTTGTCGATTGGAGGGTCGATAGTGAAGAGTTAGAGGTTAAGGAAGAAGCGCTGGCCCGGTTGCATTAAGGGAACAGTGGGTTATTTAACCTCTGTGTGAGCTGCAGATGAAGTAATGTGAATGCGAAGACAAATCGAGGGCAGATTTTATATCAACAAAGGCGTTGAAACGTTAAGGCAGAATCTAGAGCAACGAGAAAGTGGAACCGGGAGTTTGGATGAACAGTGACGGTGGTTTCAGCCTACAATACTAGCGGTCTCGCACTGTGTAAAGGCGATATAGAAAATTTGTCAAAAAAACGCGATCAAAGTCATTGGCTGACACGCGTCCATAAGCTATATTGAAAAACCACTCACATCGCAAAAAATTGAGTATTAACGTCCGGACATTGGAAAAATGCGATATGCGTTTGCATTCATTCGATCGAGGCCTGGAGCGCGATAGACTGTGGATTGTTAGATCTGTCCATCAGTTAATCGAAGTGTTATGCAGTGTCGGCCCAATTGTTAATTTTTCGTAGGTGTTGGTATTTTACTGTGAAGGTTCCATATAATGTGTATTGATGTCGGAATGCATAAATTAAATATACATTGAGGTTTAATTGAAATATGGTCGATATATATGTAAATATTGTGGGGCCGGACTTCATTTATATTCTTGATGGGTTTGATCTTTAATCAAAGTCGATACCTTTGTGTAAAGGGATAGGTTTGGGTTGGAGATTTATTTAACGAAACACCTTACCATAGCACCAATACAAAGGTATGTTTGATTGGTTGGTTGAACAAGTAAAAGATTGTTTGGTTCATGAATGCGAATGTCGTGGTGTGAGTCAAACGTTCATATCAAATTATGCTGGTGATTGGCTATTTCAAACTTTGGAATGAATGTATGTTAATACATGTAGGGAGAACTGAAGTTCATAATTCGATTTTAAAATGCTGAGGGTTTAAACCCAAATCTCAAGAATTAATTAGGCGTTGAAATATATATATATAGTCGAACCCTGTATAATGAATCCATATGCGGACATTTATGTGCGATGGCATTCCTATAATATCTTGGCAAGTCCAAGGTATATATATTTGATTGTTTGGCCTTGATTTATTGAAGTCAAGATATTAAAAGCCATAAATAAATGTGAGTTTGGTTTATAGAGGGCGAATGTTGATTTGCATTTTTATAAAGGGTGAAAGCCGAGGTTAAGCTTTATGTTAAACTGGAATTCGAATATTTATTCAATCTATTATAAAATGGGTTTTATAATAAGGTTTAATCCCATTGACGCAAAGAAAAAAGTTCCCACATATATAGTTTGTTAGACATGGTTAATAACCATAAGATAACCTTGGAAGAAAAGGACTCCAGATATGTTTATTGAAATTGCCAGATGAGCAGTAGAATGTTGAATTGCACAGATTGAGAGAAATTGAGGCCCGAGAGATAGAAAAATGTTAATGGTGCATTGGGCTTTTGGTTTAAATTATATATGCAGATCTGCCATACAGAAATGGGGTTTCATAACCATGGAAAAATGAAGCTTCCGCATTAATTCAATTCACCCAGTTCAGAAAATAAGAAATGCTTCCGCATGTAAAGATTTCTAGACCTTGAGATTTGTTTGGGACTAAACTGGTAAAACAGTTATATATATAGCAGATTCACAATTGCAGTGAACAGGTGAATATGCACAGGAATGAAAATGTGGATTTGACAGGTGTACATGCACAGGTGCTTAGAGTTGCAGTAAACAAAGGTATGCAGGATAGTTACATGACAGCAGCAGAAAGGAAAAAACCAGCAAGCCAAGGGTTGAGTGAAATTTATATATGTAATTGAAAATATGAATGTAAATGTTTTAATTATTTTTATATTGTTTGTGATGCATTGGCAAGTTTCCGGTAGGAAAACAAAACTCCACTGTAAAACTGAAATGTATACACATTGTTATATTTTTCTGAATGAGCTGGACAAAGAAATGAGAAGGAAGAAGGCAAAGAGTCATGGCTATTCACTTCGAATTCCTATAGAATGAAAATAGCCATGAAGTTATTTTGTATAAAACAGGTAATATCCATGTGTAAAAGGTTACGAAAATAGAGTGGGAGAAGAAGAGACTGTGCAGCAGAATTGAAGAGAGTTGAAGATTGTGAGAAAGTTGCAGAATGGAAAAAATCAGAAGAATATAAGAAAGCTGCAAGAGGTTAGAGATTGTAGAAATGATGCAGAGAGGTTAGAGAATGCAGAAATGAAGCTGTGAGGTAGAGAAGAAGAAGGAGCTGATAGAGAATCTGAGAAGATGCAAAAATGATACAGGGCAGATATGAGGACTGATGGATAGAAGAATAGAAGGAACAGAACAGAGCTGATATCCAAGTAAATCAGCAAGTGTTTTTGAAAGAGTGAGGAAGTTGGACCTTCCATATCAAGTTGTAGCTTGATAGATGTCAGTTGTAGCTGACTGAGGTAGGAGCCTCTTGTAGGTTGGTGCCTACAGAAAATTGATGGGAGTTGGAACTTCCTTGAAAGTTGTAGCTTGTAGAATTGAGGTAGGAGCCTCTTGTAGGTTGGTGCCTACAGAAATTCAGTGGTGAGAGGGAGTTGGAGCTTGCCTTTGCATCATAACAATAATAAGATGTGGTTTTCTACCTTTATGGGTTTCCACTTATATCTGGTGTCTATGTGCATGATGTCTATGTGTTGATATGGTATATATATTCTATTTAATACTTGTTGCTCACATATTAAGACTGTTGGTACATTATCTAATCTTCTTATTAATTGCTTCTCACAAATTAAGACTACTCACATATTATGTTGATCATGAAATGAAGGTGTTAATAAAATTTAATGAAAAGTTTTAAAAAGTCCATGAATGTGTTAAACTGATTCACCCCCCCCCCCTCTCAGTTTAACTAAGGGTTAAAGATCCTTTTCCTCTTTAAAGCCTCCATTTCCTTCTGAAAAGCCTCCAAAATCCTCCTAAACCTCTAAAAATCCCTTTTATTGGTTTAAATCACCCCTTTTCCCCTTTACTAAAAGCCAAGAAAACTCTCAAAAACCTTCATTTTTGGCTTAAAAACCCCTTTTTTACATTTAGGCCTTAAGCCCCTTTCAGCCTAGCCCTTAACCATTCCCTCCGCGTGTAACCTGTTCCTATGACCAAGCGCTAAGGCCTAATCGCTAATCGCAATCAGAGCCTTCTGTTAACACCTTTTCCTTTGTTTTTCCAAAAATATTTTGATGCAGATTCAATCTCCACCGTCTATCTTTACAGATCCAATGGCCTACGCTAAATTGCATCATGACCATCCATTTGGCTGCCCCCCCCCCTTCCTATGCGATCTTCGATTGATTCTCCATCGTTGAATCCACAAGAAGAAATGGTCCAGATCTCATCACTCTCCACCCATAATCCTCCGTCATTTCCCCTCCGATCAAATCTCGACTGTTGATCTCCCCCTCTGATATGATGGTTCGCGCTAAATCACAAATCACAAAATAAAAAAACCTCGGAGTTTTGGCCCCCTACCTTTCTCCGATGCAATTAAGTCCTATCCGTTCATTCCGCCAGATCTGACGGCTCTCCTTCTCCCCACTCATTCACTTGCCCCTTTTCCCTCCGCTTTCTCTTTTAAATCTCCACCGTCCGATCCGTAGATCCAACGGTTAGCAATTAAACCATCGTTGACTCTTCCCACCTTACCACCTATGCATATTTCCACATCGCGCTTTCATTCCCATTGTCAAATCTCCCCGACCTCCATCCAACGGCTGATATGCATATCGCCTTATTTTGGTGTCCAAACATTAAAGTTTTGAAATCGCGCGATATGAGCGGTTTTTTTTTTCCACATGTCAGGTAATGAATGGAATTGTGTTTTTTGGGCAAAATTTCAAAACTGCTCCAAATTTGCGCGAAAAATATTATGGTTTTCTACTTACCACCCTCCTCTGCAGCTACAGCTTTTAATCCTAGCCGTTGACTGTTTCAATCTAACGGCTCATATTATATAGCGTTCCCATCCATTTTACATTCATCGGACCTTCCAAATTATTCCATCAGAAGATCTCCACCGTTGATCTCTTCCAACGATCCTATGGTCCACATTCAATCTTCCTCTGCCCTCCCGGTCCCACCACCAAATGCCCCCGTTTCCTCTCATTTCACCATTTTCCTTTGTATTTGCCCCGGCGTCAACTTTTGCCTTTTAAACACTAAAAGTTATTTTTTCCACCTAATCCAGTCTAACCTTCTGAACAACTTCACCAGTGAATCCTGACCGCATATTTCCATTGTTTAATCTGATTCGACGGTCTATAATCCTCCTCACACCAAAGCTCCATCAGACCAGTTTTCACCATTCCGCAGCAATTTTCAGCCGTTTTTCCACTGCATCCACCATTTCCATCACTGTGCCACCATCTCCACCGGCATCTATAGCAACCCCACCATGATCCCTATGGATTTATTAATATGTTTATCATCTTTTTGCAAGGTTACAGGTGGCAAAAATCACTCTCTTTCTCGCAATCACAGACAGGGAAATCTAGAGCGCAGAACGCCATTTTCGGAGCCAAAGATTGCAGGGAAGGTGCCTGAGAAGGTTTAAACATGATTTTCAGTAAATATCAAGTTATTAACTCTATTTCAAACCCTCCAGCGCCATTAAAACCTGCATATTCATAAACAGATCATAAGAGAAGAGAAAAAGTGTATCAGTGACAGATTTAAGGGATTAAGGCCTACTATTGAAGATTAAATGCTATAATCTAGTGTTTAAAGGACGAAGATACAGATGGAAGACCCTTAAAATGATCCAGAAGGCTAATAAGGCCTAAAGCGCATGAAACAAGCCATATCAGTGTTTTCACATCATCATAATGTTCTTTCCCAAGAAAGGACAAGTTCCCATAGTGTTTTTTATTCTCCATCAAGTTCCTGAGAAGATTATCACCCTGACAGAATTCCTAAGATTGCCAGAGCATTAGTCACAAAGTATGGAAGGCCTGAAAGTCATTTATCTGACTTACTTGTCCTAGAGTACGAATAGAGTACAAAACAGCCAGAAAGTACGTCAGAAACATACCTTTGAAGTAATTATCAGCATGTCAAAGACCCCTAGTTCATCCAAAGAGTACTAAAAGTAAATACAGGGATATTAAGACAGAATGGGCTGCAAGAAAACTTCTCCCTCTGTTTTAGTGATGCATTTAAGTTCTATCTACCTCTACAACCACTCTTTCAGCTATAATAATTCTTCAAAAATACATTGTAAATGTTGGTTAACTGTGGATTGTAAGTTGTTTCATTGAGATAGATTTTTGTGTGTATTAGTTGTAAAATAGGCTGGGAGATGATTTCTAGTTGATATCAAGCTACTAGACAATGATGTATGTTAATGGTGTTGCTCTTTAATATAACAAGCATTTTAATTGGATCCTGATCTAAATCAGTGGTGATGTGTTCTATCTATTGTTGTTTTCCCTCTGTTATGCAATCACATTTCATTTCTCTGATAAGAATCAATAATCTAGCTTAGGATATACCATTGTAAAGTACCCTAATGCTTCCTGCTCTTATTGTCTTTGATGTTTTCTGCTAATTGTGTAATCTAAGAACAAATTCAAGATAATTCAACCAATACAGTAGTTGGTTTTATCCATGCTTGTTGATGTATGAATTTAGAGTCTGTTTTTAGATGTTCTTGTCTAGTTTTAACTAAAAGAATTCGAGAACTAGGAGATTTAGAGCAGTTCTATCTCACTAGGGTCCTTTTCCAACACTTTGACTTTCTAAGATCCCTTAAGTTGAATGTCAAAAGCAAAGAAGGTTAAAAGTATTTCTCTGATCTTAGGCTTCACTTTGTGTCCATCTTGAATGTTTTCTATTATCTGAAGAGTTAGCCTCATTATGAGTTTGATCATAGATGGTTAAGGCATGCCCTATCCATATATTTGCTCCTAAGTGGTCACCTTCGAAGGTTTCCTTGTCATTCACCTACATTTCCTTATCATTTCATTCCATTACTATCATCTTAGGAGATCCTCTGATTTAGATGACTAGCCCATTTGAAAGGCTTGGATATTGAATTGCAAGTAAACCCTTTTATGACCCCATTGACCAATGGACTTGTATTTTCTTTGAATTATCTCGCCATTGCTAAAATCCTTCTTTACTCACTCCTTTACCTTACATTGAACCCTTCTTTCATGTTTCCCAACCAAACAACAAAATAAAACAAAACAACAACCCTCGTGCCCTATAACTAGCCTAATACCTTAGATTGAACTTCAAATATATATTATTCTTTACATTTATAGAGAGATCCCTCTCTGGATCCAGGAGGGCTAGATCCTGAGATCCCAAATTGGTTTGATGTTGTCTTATCATTTAGTATTTCCAAATCTCCCAAATCATAGGAACCACAACATAATGGTAACTCCATTGGGGAAACTTTGAGTAAAACATTTCTAAGAAACTCAAAGAAGACCAATAGCCTTGATTTGGTAGTTAATCACTGAGGTGGACAGTAAAATTTCTTGAAACACTTTAAACCCTCCACCTGGCGACTCCACAGTTCCTAAATGACCAAAAGACTCCACTGGGAGACTAGTTTCATTACAACATCATCCATACCAAAGAAAAACATAGGATTAAGCTTCTTTGTTTGAATATAGGTTTGCCACTCAAAGACTGTCATATCTGGCTTACTTTCTTTGTTGAGTCTTGAGGACCTAACATATTGGCTTCAAGAACAATCCACACTAGAGCTTATCCTAATCCAAACCTACCTAAAATAATTGATAATCCAGAGAGTATTATTAGGAAGTCTCTCACATCTAAAGAATCAACTATTTCCAAACGCATTAATAGAGCTAATTCAGCACCTGAAAACTTTGTAGCTCTATTAGACACCCAAATTGACATAGATTTACCAAGCGATCTACCAAGAACACAGTCATTTAGCGCTATAGATCAGACTGGCTTAGAGCCTCCAATTTCACCACCACATAGTGGTCAACACATTAGGGACAGAGAAACCCCTCTGTCAACACCTCCTGATATTCATTTCATTCAAAACATGGACCTATCTCATCCTAAATCAGCTCAACAGTTTGTTGCTGGTCCTAGCATTTCTATCATCCATATACTTGCTGCTCAAACCAACCCTTTACCTCCACAAAACACTATCATGGCAGCATGGTACACTCCTTTGGTGTTACCATAGCCTTTGGCTCCACTACCTAATGATTATCAGTCAAAAATCCCTCATTTCACTAAGAAAGAATCTACTACAGCTCAACACCATGTAGATAGGATGGAATATGCCTTTGACTACATGGAAATAGAGGATGAGACAATTAAAATGAGAATCTTTGCCCAGAGCTTAGGAGGAGAAGTGAAGAAGTGGTTTAAAGGATTACCCCCCAATAGCATCCATGACCTTCCCTCTTTACATCAAACTTTTATAAACAAATGGGAAGTAAAAAGAAACCCTCTCCAAATCTTAGCAGAATACAAGAATCTCAAGAGAAATCATGGAGAGAGTGTCCATGACTACTCTACCAGATTTAACAGTGTCTACAACGCTCTTCCACCACACATCAAACCTCCCCAAGGAATGGCCCTAGTGAAATACCCTGAAGGATTTGACGCTGATATGGCCTACCAGCTTAGGGAGAGAGATTATGACACATTAGAAGACATGCAGAAAGGAGCAGCAAGTGTAGAAGAAAACCTGATTGAAAAAAGAGCTAAAATAAGGGCTGAGAAAAAGGTAACATATAGGGATGACAACATAGCTTCTTCATCTGATCCCAATTATGATAGTCTAGCCAAAAACATGGAGAGGATGGAAATAATGATGGAGAAAATGGTGATCCAAGTCAACAATCAGAATAGAAACCAAAATTTTAGGAGAAACACCCCTCCCAATAGACAAAGAGACTCTGATCAACAAGTCATACCTCCATTCCAAGAGAATTTCCTAAATGAGGATGAAGGGATAATACAAGAATCAGAGGGAACTACCATAAACATGGTGGAAGTAGATAACCAGGATCACACCTTTTCTACAGAGGATAAACAGACCTCATACTCACATTGGGATGAGGAAGGGTTAGAATCTGAAGATTATAGGTTGGGATTCGAAAATGCCATCATGCAGGTCCAAGAGCAATATGATCTCAGAAGCAAGAAGAACATAGACACTCCCAAAACAAAATATTTTTTAATCACCATTAAGAAAAGACCTGAGAAGACTCCTAAAGTGACTGCTGAAAGTAACAAATCAAAAACTGAGAGTTCTGGAAAAAACAAAGAAAAAGACACCAAACTACTGATAAACCAAGTTAAGAAACTAGCAGCACTAGCATTGCAGCTAGTGCTCTTGATAAAACAACTTCAAACATTGTACGTAGTGAGAATCAACAAGCTGATTCTGCCAATAAAATAGTGGCCAGTAAAACAGAATTGAACCTTTCAAAAAGTCAGTCTCCTTTCAATTTGGAGAGTGAGATATCCAAAATCAAAATTTATGTTCCTCTCACTGAGTTAGCTACTCAGGATGTATATAAAGGGTCAAATTTTGAAAGCTTTAAACTTAGGAGAAAATAGTGAAACTATCAATTTAAATGATGATCAACCTGCTCTCTTGTTTGGCCCAAAAATTGAAGGGAAGTTTCAGGAAGGGGTGGTACCTCCTTTTTACATCAGCCTCAATATTCATGACAAAATCCTGCATAATGCTATTCATGACTCAAGGGCTTCACACAACCTAATGGCCAAGGTGATAATGGAAAAGTTATTCCTAGAAATAACCATACCTTATAAGGACTTATACTCCTTTGACTCTAGTAGAGTGAAGTGTCTTGGCCTAATCAAAGATCTCTGTGTGAATTTGACTCAAATCCCAGCCAAGTGCATGGTTATGGATGTTGTAGTAGCAGATGTACCTCCTAAGTATGGCATGTTGTTGTCAAGGTCATGGGGTGCCAAGATGCAAGGTACAATGTAGATGGACATGGCATACGCCACTATCCCTGTCTTTAGCCATCTTAGAAGACTGTATAGAGAGGCACACATGAAATTTATGCTTAGTAGCCCAGAAAAACCTAAAAAGTCTGCCCTTTAATCTGTCCATACAGATCTAGATTCCTTATCCTTTACAATGATGAGTTTACTGATGAACAAGAGCTAGGAAACATAGATTTAAATAACAAAGTAGAAGCCACAAATTTGAACATAATGGCAGCTCTAGAAATAGAGGAAAACAAGAGAGAAACCCTTGAACAGTGTGTTGAATTAGAAAATCAGAGTGAACAAAACCAAGATTGCAAACAACAAATTACTCATTACTCTGAACTCCATAAAAGTCATAAAGAACAAAACATAACACTAAACAATGGTGAACATAGCATTAGGGATGAAATTGATAACAATTCTGCAAACAATCCCTTATGGAAAATGAACTTTGATGGATCTTGCACTAGAAAGAATGCAAGAGCTGGGGTATGGTTGCACAACTCTAAAAATAAATATGCTGAGAGCCATGCTTTTAAACTAGACTTTAAGTGCAAAAACAACATTTCAGAGTACGAAGCTCTTCTCTTAGGATTGCATTTATTGAAAAAACTAGGAGCTAAGAGAATAGTTGTTCAAGGAGATTCAGAATTAGTCATCAAACAAATCAACGAAGAGTACACTGCAAAGCATCCTAGATTAAGGGCATATAGGAATGATGCTATGGATATGTTGAAATTTTTTTTAGAATATGAGCTTATATTTTTCCCTAGGAGTCAAAACATTATTGCAAATGGATTGCCCTGCGCTGCTAGTTCATATCAGAAATCACCTAGTGACAAAAAGATCATTATTCAAACAAAATATAGACCTGCAGTGCCAGATAATGAGAAATATTGGTAGGTTTTTAGGGTGACAAACAGATAGAGGATTTCTTGCTCTGTAGGAATGAGTTTGAGTTACCTAACTCAAACTCTAAATCTGATGAAAACTATGTAGATAAAGAGCCCCCTGACGAAGGAAAACCATCCCCCAATGCAGAAATAAACATGTTAAACAAACAATTTGAAAACCAAACTGAAGAATACATGAAAACAGATAAAGAAGACATTGAGGTGCTGCAGTCCAAAGATAAGAACATACGTAGAGGACTAGCACCCCTAGAGGACCTTTTTGACTTTAATGATGTGGCAAAGAAACCCACTATAGAACACACTGAATCAGATGTTGAAGAATGCAATATAGGCAGCAAAGATAAGCCTAAGATGATTAAATTGGACAAAACTTTGCCAGCACACATCAAAATGAAATACATTGATTTATTTAAAGAGTTTGTTGATGTGTTTGCTTGGAGCTATGAGGAATTAAAGGCCTATGACACAGAGATTATCCAGCATAAGATCCCATTGAAAGAAAACCAAAAACCCTTTAGGAAAAAACTACGCAGAATTAACCCAGTACAACTGCCTCTAGTGGAAAAGGAAATCAAGAAAATGTATGAGGCAGGAATCATAGTGCCTATGAGGTTTTCAGATTAGGTTTCTAACCTTGTAGCTGTAAGGAAAAAGATAGGAGAAATCAGATTGTGCATTGCTTTTAGAAACCTTAACAGAGCCTCCCTGAAGTACAATTACCCTTTACCCAAAATGGAACACATCCTACAAAGGGTAGTTGGTTCAAAGAGGATTTCTCTGCTAGACGGTTTTTCAAGGTATAACCAGGTCTTAGTACTCCCAGAAGATCAACTAAAAATAGCTTTCACCACTCCATGGGGCACTTTCATGTATATGAAAATTCCTTTTGGACTAATGAACGCTGGTGCAACCTTTCAAAGAGCTATGGACATCGCATTTTTAAAGGAAATAGGGCACTTCATTGTAATTTATCTTGATGACATAACATTTTATTCAAAAACTAATGAAGAGCACCTTAAACATCTAAGGAAAGTCTTTGATAAGTGTATAATGTTTGGGCTATCTTTAAATCCCAAAAATACTGTATTTGGCCTTCAAGAAGGTAAGCTTCTGGGGCATATTATATCAGAAAAGGGGATTAAAATAGACCCAAAAAGAGTTGAGGGAATATTGCAGATTAGCCATCCACGAAACATAAAGCAATTGCAGTCCTTTATTTGGAAAATTAACTTCTTGAGGAGGTTCATTCCCAACTTAGCAGAACTCCTGAGAAATATGACAAACAAGCTTAAGAAATAAGTAGGAGTTAAATGGACTCTAGAGGCCAAAAAATCCTTTGAACTGGTAAAACTTGCCCTTACCAGAGCACCAGTTCTAATCAGCCCAGATTTCAGAAAAGATTTCCTTATGTTCTCCTTTGCATCAGAGCATACCGTGGCCCCTGTCTTGTTGCAGAAAAACCTAGAAGGACAGGAGCAGCCGATTGCTTTCTTTAGAAAGGAACTAAGAGATGCTCCCTTGAAATATAATATAATGGAAAAGCAGGCCTATGCTTTGGTAAAGGCCTTAAAATATTTCAGGGTGTATATTCTACATTCTCTCATCATTGCTTGTGTGCCTAACATAGTGGTGAAAGAATTTTTGTCACAAGATCCAGATGGAAAAAGAGGTAAATGGATTGCAGTGATACTAGAGTATGACTTGGAGATCAAACCCACAAAACTCATCAAGGGTCAAGGCTTGGCACAATTAATGGCTGAATCTAATTTACAAGCCCTTGACATAAACATGGTAGATGCCTTGGATGAACATGAAGGATTATCTGCTTCTACTGTTGAAGAAAAAATCCAAAACTCACCTTGGTATGCTGACATCGTGTATGTACTTACAAATCTTAATGCCCCTCCTAATTTATCAAAGACAAAAGCAAGGTTTTTAGATTTAAAAGCTAGAAATTATTTCATTTTAAATGAATTTTTATACTGGAAAAATGAAAATGGTTTGTTGCTTAAATTTTTTCTTCAAGTCGATGTAGAGAGGATCAAACATGAGTTCCATGAAGGAGAGTGTGGAGGCGATTTATACTGGAAAACCATAGCCAAAAAAATCCTTAGAGTTGGCTTTTACTGGCCCACACTCTTCCAAGATCTACATAAAATGATAGTTGCCTGCCATAAGTGCCAAATATTTTAGGGCAAAAGAAAACTCCTTCCCTTACCATTATAACCAATCACTGTTGAAGCTCCTTTTTAACAGTGGGGCCTAGATTTCATATGAGAAATCCATTCTGCTTCACAAATGGATTCTTACAGCCACATAATATTTCAAAAAATGGATAGAGGCCATCCCTTCTAGGAATTCCACAGATTCTGTTATCATTAAATTCCTTGAAGACCATATTCTATCTAGATTTGGCTGCCCTAGGAAGATTATTACTGATAACGCTGCTGCTTTTGGTTCCAAAAAGATGATTGATTTTTTTCACAGGTATCAGATTGCACTTGGTCATTCTACTGCTTATTACCCTCAGGGTAATGGGCTAGCAGAATCATCAAATAAAAGCCTGGTGACCATCATCAAGAAGCTTCTAGAAGAGAATAAAAAATCATGGCATAACAAGTTAGTGCATGCTTTGTGGGCAGAAAGATTGACTACAAAGAAATCCATTGGCATGTCACCATACTAGCTTGTTTATGGAGCAAATTCAGTGTTCCCTACTAGCCTAGGTGTACCAGTGATAAAATTAGTCCAATAAATACAGTCAGAAGAAGACAGCATGGTAAGGAGGATCAATCAAACAATACATCTCCAGAAGACCAAGGAAGAGGTCTATAACAGAGCTCAAAAAGTGCAAGAAAACATCAAAAAGTTGTTTGATAAAAGAACAAAAGCTTGTGACTTAAAAATTGGAGACAAGGTGCTCAAGTGGGACTCTAGAAGAGAAGATAAGGGTAAGCATGGAAAAATTGACAGTTTTTGGCAAGGCCCTTATGTTATTCAATCCACCATTGGTCCAAATGCATTTTTTCTACAAGAATTAGATGGTACAGATCTGTTTGGGGGTCCTATCAATGGCAGGATGCTCAAACATTATTACTGCTGAAGTTTAGAGTTTAAATTTTTCACTTCCATTGTAAATACCATTGCTTTTTTCAGTTTAAAAAAAAAAAAAAGAAGGAAAAATACGAAAAAAGAGAAAAGAAAAGGTTTAGACAAGCTCAAAACTTGAACCTATGAAGTTCTAAAGAATGGCTCAAATCAGCTCAAAACCTGAGCCAAAGAAAGTGAAAGGCTGGTTCTAATATGCCCAAAACCTGAACTAGCAAAGAAAGAAGAATAATCAGCTCTAACAAGCCCAAAACCAGAGCTGAAATGAAGAAGAAAAGTGACTCTAACAAACTCAAAATCTGAGTCATAAGAGAAATAAGGATGATTTAAAGTTTCACAATTTCAAGCCTTCAAAATTTTGGTCTCAATTTCCTACGAAGTTCAGTTCATGTGCATTTGTCTCTATGCCATGGACCCACAGCAAACCAGATAGCCTAATCCTGGTTTGACTGTTTTTAAATTTATGTTTTAGAATGTACAGAAAGAAATCTGCTAGACAATTTAATCCTAGCAGATATTAGTGTAGGTAGAGAAGCTATGAGGCCAACTGTCTAATCTAGTCTCATGGAGGAATAAGGGTAGAATTAGATTAGTTTTTTCTGCTTTCAATAAAAAAAATGATGAAGAAGGTCTGCAAGTCTAAATGCACCTCGAAGAAAAAATGTTAGGACAGTAGGATGGGTAGGTAGATTTTTTGGGAGAATATTACTGCTGATACAATGTTTTCATGATTTGTAGCAGTTGATCAAAGAAGAAATGGATGGTCAAAGATCAGGCATCTGGCCTACTTCCAAAGAATTAAATCTAAAGTTCTTGACACCTTCAAGAAGATTCCATCCCCATGTGGAGCCACTGTTAGCCACCTATAAATTCTTTGCATAGAAAACAGGTGGCTAAATATGTTTCCGAGCCTTCAAGAGAAACATTTCCCTTGAAAATATTTCATTCTTGAAGCCTCTATGTGTTGTCTATCCTTTAAAGAATCCTTACTGTTGTTTCCACTGAAAAGCCCTGCTGTTTTGTGAAGAAACTATTTTCAAAAGGCCTCTAAAATTGCCCATTTTGACTAATTTCCCTTCATTTTCATAAAGCCTCCTTTTCCTCTTTAAAACATCCATTCCCTTTTGAAAAGCCTCCAAAATCCTCCTAAACCTCTAAAAATCCCTTTTATTGGTTTAAATCACCATTTTTCCCCTTTACCGAAAGCCAAGAAAACTCTCAAAAAAATTCATTTTTGGCTTAAAAACCCCTTTTTTACATTCAGGCCTTAAGCTCCTTTCAGCCTAGCCCTTAACCCTTCCCTCCGCATGTAACCCGCGCCTACGACCAAGCACTAAGGCCTAATTGCTAATTGCAATCGAAGCCTTCTGTTAATGCCTTTTCCTTTGTTTTTCCAAAAATCTTCCGATGCGTTGAGTTTGCTCCACTCGACCGCAGATTCAATCTCCGCCGTCAATATTTACAGATCCAATGGCCTGCGCTAAATCGCATCATGCCCACCCATTTTGCTAGCCCCCCCCCCCCCCCCCCCCCTCCACCTATGTGATCTACGATTGATTCTCCACCGTTGAATCCACAAGAACCAACGGTCCAGATCTCATCGCTCTCTGCCCATAATCCTCCATCATTTCCCCTCTAATCAAATCTCGATCGTTAATCTCCCCCTTTGATCCGACAATCTACGCTAAATCGAAAATAAAAAAATAAAAAAACGTCTGAGTTTTGGCCCCCTACCTTTCTCCGATACGATTAAATCCTAGCCATTAATTCCACCAGATCCGACGACTCTCCTTCTCCCCACGCATTCACTTGCCCCTCTGCCCTTCGCTTTCTGTTTTAAATCTCCACCATCCGATCCGTAGATCCAAGAGTCAACATTTAAACTATAGTTTACTCTTCCAAACTTACTGCCCATGCATATTTCCACATCGCTCTTTCATTCCCACCGTCAGATCTCCCCACCCTCCATTCAACGGCTGATATGCATATCGCGTTATTTTGGCATCCGAACGTTAAAGTTTTGAAATCGCGCGATATGAGTGGTTTTGTTTTTCCACGTGTTAGGTGATGAATGGAATCACGTTTTTTGGGAAAATTTTCAAAACCGCTCCAATGTTACGCGAAAACCATTCTGGTTTTCCGCTTACCACCCTCCTCCGCAGCTGCAACTTTTAATCCTAGTAGTTGACTGTTTCAATCTAATGGCTCATATTATATCGCATTCCCATCCATTTTACATTCATCAGACCTTCCAAATGATTCCATCGGAAGATCTCCACTATTTATCTCTTCCAACGATCCGAAGGTCCATGTTCAATCTTCCTCCGCCCTCCCGGTCCCACCACCAAATGCCCCTGTTTCATCTCATTTCACCTTTTTCCTTTGTATTTTCCCCGACGTTAACTTTTGCGTTTTAAACACTAAAAGTTATTTTTTCCGCCTAATCCAGTCTAACCTTCTGAACAACTTCACCGGTGAATCCTAACCATAGATTGCTACTATTTAATCTGATCCGACGGTCCAGAATCCTCCTCGCACCAAAGCTCCATCAGACCAATTTTCACCATTCCACAGCGATTTTCAGTCATTTTTCCACTGCATCCACCATTTCCATCTCTGTGCCACCATATCCACCGGCCTCTACAGAAACCCCACCCCAATCCCTATCGATTTCTTAATATGTTTATCGTCTTTTTGCAGGGTTACATGTGGCGAAAATCGCTCTCTATCTCACAATCACAGACAGGGAATTCTAGAGTGCAGAACGCCATTTTCAGAGCCAAATATTGTAGGGAAGGTGCTTGAGAAGGTTTAAACGTGATTTTAAGTAAAGATCAAGTTATTAACTCTGTTTCAAACCCTCCAGCGCCATTAAAACCTGCATATTCACATAAATATCAGAAGAGAAGCGGCAAAGTGTATCAGTGACAGATTTAAGGGATTAAGGCCTATTATTGAAGATTAAATGCTTTAATCTAGTGTTTAAAGGATGAAGATATAGATGGAAGACCCTTAAAATGATCCAGAAGGCTAATAAGGCCTAAAGCACATGAAAAAAGCCATATCAGTGTTTTAACATCAGCAGAATGTTCTTTCCTAGAAAAGGACAAGTTCCCATAGTGTTTTTTATTCTCCATCAAGTTCCTGAGAAGATTATCACCCTGATAGAAGTCCTAAGATTTCCAGAGCATTAGTTACAAAGTATGGAAGGCTTGAAAGTCATTTATCTACCTTACTTGTCCCAGAGTACGAACAAAGTACAAAATAGCCAGAAAGTACCTCAAAAACATACCTCTGAAGTAATTATCAGCATGTCAAAGACCCCTAGTTCATCCAAAGAGTACTAAAAGTCAATACATGGATATTAAGACAGAATGGGCTATAAGAACACTTCTCCCTTTATTTTAATGATGCATTTAAGTTCTATCTACCTCTATAGCCACTCTTTCAGCTATAAGAATTCTTCATAAATACATTGTAAATGTTGGTTAACTGTGGATTGTAAGTTGTTTCATTGAGATAGAGTTCTATGTGCATTGGTTGTAAAATAGGTTGGGAGATGATTTCTAGTTGATATCAAGCTGCTGGACAATGATGTATGTGACTGGTGTTGCTCTTTAATATAACAAGCATGCTCATTGGATCATGATCTAAATCAGTGGTGATGTGTTCTATCTATTGCTGTTTTCCCTCTGTTATGCAATCACATTTCATTTCTCTGATAAGAATTAGTAATCTAGCTTACGATATACCGCTGTAGAGTACCCTAATGCTTTTTTCTCTTCTTGTCTTTGATTTTTTCTGCTAATTGTGTAATCTAACAAAAAATTCAAGATAATTCAACCAGTATAGTAGTTGGTTTGATTCATGCTTGATGATGTATGAATTTAGAGTCTATTTTTAGATTTTATTGTCTGGTTTTAACTAAAATAATTGGGGAACTGGGAGATTTAGAGTATTTTTGTCTCACTAGGGTCCTTTTCCAACAGTTTGCCTTTCTAAGATCCCTTAAGTTGAATGTCAAAAGCAGAGAAGGTTAAAATTATTTCTCTGATATTAGGCTTCACTTTGTGTGCATCTTGAATGTTTTCTATTACCTGAAGAATTAGCCTCATTAGGAGTTTGATCATAGATGGTTAAGGCATGCCCTGTCCCTAGATTTTCTCCTAATTGGTCACCTTGGAAGGTTTCCTTGTCATTCACCTACATTTCCTTATCATTTCATTCCATTACTATCATCTTAAGAAATCCTCTGATTTAGATGACTAGCCCATTTGAAAGGCTTGGATATTGAATTGCAGGTAAACCCTTTTATGACCCCATTTCCCAATGGACTTGTATTTTCTTTGAATTATCTCCCCATTGCTAAAATCCTTCTTTACTCACTCCTTTACCTTACATTGAACCCTTCTTCCATGTTTCCCAACCAAACAACAAAACAAAACAAAACAACAACCCTCGTGCCCTATAACTAGCCTAATACCTTAGATTGAACTTCAAATATATATTATTCTTTACATTTATAGAGAGATCCCTCTCTGGATCCAAGAGGGCTAGATCCTGAGATCCCAAAGTGGTTTGATGTTGTCTTATCATTTGGTATTGCCAACTATGCAAAATCATAGGAACCATAACAGGAGGAAGCCCTTCAGGGATCTACAACAGATCAGACATATTTTAGCCTTCTACACTCTTATGCTTTAGTTTAGTAGTGGTGATTCAGTAAATTTATGAATAACACATTTTGTATGCAGAGTGTTTGACAAGAAACCCTTGTCGGGTTCTCTTGTATTTTGTATAAGGAGACTAGATCTCTGTGCTTTAGCATTTTTATCTAATATATGAGCAGATATAATTGTTTCCTTAATTTCAGAGTCGAAATCCTCTTATGACTTCGTAGTCACTTTTACACAGAAATCCTTTTGTTTCATTGTTTGGGGTTTTTGGCTATTTTCAGCTACACTGGCGTGGGAGGCCTGTTTAACCCACCTAGTTTGATTTGTTTCAGCTCTATTCTTGGATTTATGTTATATATTGACTGATATATGGAATCCAAGAGTCCATTTCATTATTTTATATCATATATTTATGAAAATGTGTTTTTAGTGCAAAATTCATGAGTTGTCCCGATTTTGGGATACTACACCCTTACCGCCTTTCCCACTACATGGCGTGTCCATGCTACTTCACACGCCTCGCTCCAATACCGCCTACCACTCCACTACCCCCCTAAAAAATTATTCTCCCTCTGCTCCAATACCACTCCCACCACCGCTACTCCAGGTCTCCCGCCACCACTATGTCATGCCATACACCTACCAACTTCTGCCATCGCTGCTCCACCAATTCCTGCTTGTGAAATTCCTCCACATCACTTTTACCTACCAATCCAATCTGAAGGGTGTATTGAATCATTTTGGTATGTTTTAATGGAACAAGTGGGGTTTTCCATTTTGAAGCTCCACTACAACAGTAATCGACATAACAAAGATAGAGGAAGTTAGAAATGGAATGCACATCATGACAACCAGCACAACAATCAGATCAGGTCATCTAGCAACCTTTTTTTTTGAAGTAGAGTCAGATGTTAGTGTGGTTTCAACACTGCCTCTCTGACATCACACTAGCCAGATCCTGATCATTTCAAAATTAATAATGGACTGCTAAAATAAACACAACCATCATTTTGGTCATACTTATCTTATCATGGCCACTGCATGTTTCCACTTGTCCAACTTTGGCCTGAATGCAATTAATGACGATCTCTAAAGATATTAGAGTAATCGACTTAAGTTTTAGTTAAATATTGCATCCATTTTGCAATATGGGTTGGGACCTATATAGGGAAAAACAATTGTAATAGTCTCATTTGGTTGTAAACACTCTCTTTTGTATGAATGAAAGGAAATTGATGTTTACAGATTCTTGTGTTATGTTTTAATGGTGATGTAATTCTTCATGTTATCTTCTTTCCTTTATTCTTCCATTGCTTTATTTATTTACTATGGATAATAAAATCTTGTTCATTATTTGTCATCGGACAAGCTTCATAGCCTTGAAATAGTAATCTATGTTTTCCTCTGAAATTTGAATGTAGAATTCAGATAGGGTCTGCTCTGCATTCACGGTGAACCTTAATCTTTTCTCCTTTTCCATTTCAGAAATTGTAGAGATCCATTGGCATGACTAGCTTTCTTGGTTACACATGATTTCAGTTATTCATCCAATTAAATTTGTTTACACCTATTTGACTCCAAATCCCAATGGTCGTCTTCTATTGTCTCAACCACAAATGTTCAAACAATCCCATATGCACTAGTAGCTAGCCTAAAATCCATAATCAACAAAGCTATATCTAACAGAGATATCCCTCTTTGGGTCTAGGAGGGTTAGATCCTAGGCCTGAAGTGGTTCTAATGTTGGTCCTTCAGGATTTTGTCTTCATCCTTCGGAATTACGGGGTGCTAACATAGTGGTGAACATAATGAGGACTTTCCCCATAAATGCACTTCAAGTTTCAGTTTTGACTTTTTATGGTGAACAAAATTCATACACCAGGAGGTTGTTACATTCACCCGACGACTCCATTAGCAGAAAAATTCAGAAACAAAGAATCAATGGCGACTCCACAAGCTCAAAATGGGATCACTTGCAAGGAGATATGCTCCAATGAATAGAGATTACATTCCAAGATTCCAAAGAAAAATGCCTCAGGTAAATTGACAAATAAATCTTCCTATTTTTCAAGATGAGGATGTTGACGATGATTTGTTATATCTCATTAAATTTCATATACATTCATGGTAGTTGAATGTCGAATGGCATGAGGATTGTCACATGAAGATGTTCACGGAAACATTAGAAGGAAAATCCAGGGAATGGTATGAAGGTTTAAACCCTGGTAGGTTGTTTTCTTTAAAATATTTCCACATAGTGTTTTATGAGGATTATAAATAATATTCTCCATATTTGTCATTAGTGGAAAATTGTTGTGATCAGTTTGAGGATTTCATACAATACATTGAAAGTATTAATGAAACCCTAGAAGATATGAATGATGAAGATCTGTTAGAGGAACTTTATGGATTTCATTCGCGAGTTAATTGTCACGACTTCATCTTCTCTTTTGTATAAAGCTAATTAAGAAGACATTCAGTATCATGATAAATATTCATGAGAAAGAAAACCATTATTGTTCAATCCAAAGAAAACTAAGACTACCTCCTCCTTTAACTGAAGAAGAAATTAATCAGATTCTAAGTATGCAGCCAGCTTCTCAACCTTTATGTGATTAGGATATTAATTCTATTGGTTCTACTGCTGGTTTACGTAATAAATTTTTTCCTCATGAAGAAACAAATGTAGAACAAATTGATGTTGATGTTTTCTTACATTCACAAGAAAGCTCATGGTTATTAATTATTCATCAAAATGAGTATCTTCAGACATAATGTAGCCATCTCCATCAAGATATATCAGATTTTCTTGAGGACGACATATTCGTATACAATGAAGATGGCATATTAGATAAGCATGAAGAATGTATAGATATTCTCTTTGAGAAGGATCCTAAGCAAAAAAAATTGGAACAAAGAGTAGTCCTAGATGAAGCTTGTTATTTGAATCCTTGGGACGAAGTATTTTTCCAAGATCCTTTTGCTGGCCTCTTAGAATAATTTAAAGAAGGATTATGATATGCCATGGATGGTTTTCTATAGGATTTGAGGAAAAATTTGAACACTTATGTTCAACAATAATTAATATGGGAGTGGTAATTTCCTTTTTTCACCCTGCTCAAAAAGGTGAACAAGAATCAATCATGTAGTCATTTAATTGATTGGTTATATTGGAAAGAAGAGTTCACTTAGTGTATATATCACCTCTAAATTATAGTTAGGTAGGTGTGCAAATAAGCTCAGTACTTTGAGCATTTTTCTAGTTTCAATTTCAGATTTCTTTCTAGTTTTTAGTTCAAGTGTGTTCCAGACTTCAGTTTGTAGAGAGTGTTGATTTCAGCGTAAAGATTTTCAGCCACAAAGGTTTTGTAGCAGATTAAGTTGTAGATTTTGGATCAGCCCAATGGATCAAGCCACTAGTCTATGGTGTTCTTGACACCTCCTAAAGGAGCTGCCATCCCCAACTGGAGCCATTGTTAGTATCCTGTAATTTACAGAATATCAAGGTGACTGATTATTTCTGTTCAATTCATTTATATTGAAAAACAATATTCCATGGCTGTCATCTATTTCCAAGAAAGGATATGCTAGTTAAAAGAGGCAAATAATGGCTTCTCTGAGGTTGGAAATCCCAGTACAAGTCAAAGGCGCATAAATAATTTTTTGGAAAAATCATTTAGAACTTATCCTAAGTTCTAAAACATCATAAAAAAAAATGATTTCAGGCATTTAAATATGATCATATATTTTATGAATCTTATTTAAATGTACCCTTTACCTTTCCATCGCATCAGGGACCTTCCACCACCTGACCCCACTATTACTTCCCACGCCACCATCCACTCATAACCTGACATTCATTTAAACTCCCCACACCTTCCCTCTCATCCACCGTACCCCTATTCCCATCAACGGTATCCTGCGCATTTTGCGCTCCCCTCAGCCTTCGATATTTAACCGTCGAGGCGGGGTGTCTGAAATGGGTCATATCCCTTACCGCCTTTCCAGCTACTTGGTGTGTTCATGCTACTTCGCACACCCTCTCTCCAATACTTCCTACCACTCCACTACCCCGCCCCCCAAAAACTGATTTTCCCTCTGCTCTGATACCACTCTTGCCACCGCTGCTCCACGCCTCCCGCCACCACTGCATCATGTCATCCACCTACCAACATTTGTCACTGCTACTCCACCAGATCCTACCTATGAAATTTTTCCACATCACTTTTCCCTTCCAATCCAATCCAAATGGTGTATTGAATCATTTCGATATGTCTTAATGGAAGCAGTGGGTTTTTATTTTTGAAGCTCCACTACAAAAATAACCAACGCAACAAAGACAGAGGCTGTTAGAAAGAGAATGGCCATCATGATAGCCATCACAACAATCAGATCAGGTCATCCAGCAACCATTTCTACCAAATCATAGCCAGATGTCATTGTAGTTTTAAAGCTTCGTCTCCGGCATCCCACTAGCCAGATCCTCATCATTTCACAATTAATAACGAACTGCTAAAATAAACACAACCACCATTGTGGTTAGACTTATCTTATCATGGTCACTGCATGGTTCCACTTGTCAAACACCAAAAGGTTGTTCCACTCACCTGGCAACTCCATTGGTAGAAAAATTCAGAAACAAAGATTCACTGGTCACTCCATAAGCTCAAAATGTGATCAGTTGCAAGGAGATATGCTCCAATGAACATAGATTACATTCCAGGCTTCCCAAATAAAATGTTTGAGGTAAATTGGCAAAGAAATATTGTTATTTTTCAAGATGAGGATGTTGACGATGCTTTTCTACATCTCATTAAATTTCATATACATTCATGGAAGTTGAAATTCGAATGACTTGAGGATTGTCACATGAATATGTTCATGGCAACACTAGAAGGAAAAGCGAGGGAATGGTATGAAGGTTTAAACCCTGGTAGCTTGTTTTCTTTAAATTCTTTCCACATAATGTTTTATGAGCATTATAAAGAATATTCTCCATCTTTTTCATTAGTGGAAAATTATTGTGATCAGTTTGAGGATTTCATACAATACATTGAAAGTATTGATGAAGCCCTATAATATATTAATGATGAGTATTTGTTAGAATCACTTTATGGATTTAATTCTCAAGTTAATTGTCATTATGATCAAGAAAAGTTAGTTAAAAATGAGATTAATCAAGAAATGAAAGTAGATCCCCATGATCTCTCCTCGGAGACAAATGATAATTCATCTACTCTTTTGTATAAATCTAAATAAGACATTCAATATCGTGATCAATCTTCATGAGAGAAAGAAAACCATTGATGCAGGGGCATTAGACACTAGCCAGCAATGTAGGAGGTTTTGTCCACATGTTGTGGCTAGAAGGGTTCGAAATCATTTGAATTGTAACAGCTAGGTGTCAATACCTTAGTTGCCTGTTGCATTTAGATCAGTTAGAATTAGTAGAAGTAGAATAGTTAGGATCATTCCATCTGTCAGATTTCAGTTATTCGAATAAATTGTAATTAGGCTTTTGGTTTACTGAAAACGGTCCTCACATAGGAATCGAAGAGGCACATAATGATGTATATAAATTGTATTCCCCAAATGCATAAGGGGAGGAGATTTCTGTAATAAAATATGTGTGTTAAAAAATTGCTTCCGGTTGAATAAATTTCATGCTCATTGGCTACCAAATTGTCTTGGATCGATAATTGTGGGGGGATTTGTTTAATTGTGAGGTGATTGAACACTTTCATGTATATAATTGTTGAATTGAGTTTTTGTACAATCTCTGCATCTCTCTGTTCATTGTTTCCCTTTAATTTTATGAACAATTGAAAACCCCATCCGCAGACGAGGTCTGTGTAAAATCGTGGTCGTCGAACTCTATTCCGAAATAGTGGAAACCGCGCTTAATAAAGAGATAAACTTGTTTCGCTATTAATTGGAAATCATGCCCCAAGGTTAGACCTTGAGTTAGTGAATCCAAGGATAGCGTAAAGCCGACTTAACCCCTGGTCAATCACGTTCAAAAACCGAGAGTGGATTTGCGAAACCAAACCGCCCATATCACATCGCTTTTGTGGAGTAAGCGGTATTTTCCATTTGGGAACGATTCCATAGAGCAGCTAACACGTGGCCTACGACGAGACCCCCAAAACAGCCTTTTCAAGCGCCATCGCACATTAAAGTTTGACTGAGGAGGCAGTGCGATATCAATGAACGTCGTCGATCTAGAGGGAAGCCCATCGAACGGTGGTCACATTCAGAAGTAGCACAAAGGATAATCTAAGGTATGTTGTATGTATTTAATTGAATTCCACTGATTGTATGTGTGGGCCCATAGTATATTAAAGTGTTTCTTTGCAAATATTGTCGGGTTGTTAATATAAGTCAGAGGGATTAAGGTTGTAAAGTAGAAGGAGGCAGACATAGGACTGTCACAAAGTTATAATGTGGGGAATTAAAGTCTAGAAATATATTTAAATTTTTCCAAATTTTTCTGAATATATTTATTTGTCAATTTCTTCGAAATTGATAAATAAAATTACAAGGAAGTTGCGGAAAACCACGTGGACGTGAACTGAGTTAATTGAGAGAAAATGCTGACAGAGTGACAATAGTAGACCAGCTCTCCTTAGGGGTCGACTTTCAATTTTGTGGCTGTCAGTAGTGGTATCAGAGCTGTTTTTGAGTTGTTTTTTCAGAGAATTAACATGGCGATCTGAGTTGGTAGAGGTGTTGGCAGAAGGAGAGGCGGACCTGTTGCCAATGCAGAGGTGTTGGGGATATTGCAGAGGTTCGAGGCCAGAATGGATGCCATGGAGCGAAGACAGCCTAGAGATCCTGAAGACATTAGTGAACCTGAGATAGAAGAAGCTGGAGAAATTGCTGAGATTCCTCCTGACATGAGGCTCCTCAGAACTGTTCTGGGGTCTGCAGTTAAGCCCAAGATTGAAGTATCAAGTTTTGCAGGAGGAATGAATCCAGAGGAGCTAGTGGACTGGATTAATGAAATGAACAAGTGCTTTGACTATGAAGAAATGAGCGAGGATAAGAAGGTCAAGTTTGTAGTAACAAAGCTAAAGGGACATGTTGCACTCTGGTGGGATGGAGTGCAGGCAGAAAGGAGGAGAGTTGGCAAGCAGCCTATCAAAAGCTAGACTAGAAAGATGGCTAAATTAAAAGGTAAATTCTTTCCTAGTGATTATCAGCTAACATTTTTTAGGCAAATGCAGAACCTGAGAAAAAGGTTGCTAATAGTAAAGGAATACACAGAATAATTCTACAGAGTGAGCATAAGAGCTGGGCAATTTCAAGACACACCAGAGAAGACTTCCAGATATGTGAATGGTCTCAGGCTGGAGATCCAAGATGAGATTGGTCTTATGTCTCCTAAGACAGTTGAAGAGGCCTATCAGATGGCCTTGAAAGCAAAGGAGAAACTCCTGAGGAAGCAGTCTGCCAAAAAGAGAGGTACTTTCCATGGAAAGGGAAGTCAGGGTGGTAGAGGAAAGCCTACTACACCTAGGGATGGAGCTAACAGTATCTCACCTCAGAATGCATCTACAGAGGGTGATTCAAGAGGTAGAAGGGGTTCTTACAGAGGAAGAGGAGGCAAAGGTAGAGGTAGATAATTGAGGTGCTATATATGTCAGCAAGTGGGACACAAGCACTATGAGTGCCCAGAGAATGTGGGTGCTGGTCCAAGAAATGTTGTTGTTGCCTAGGTTGGAGAAGAGGCAGAAATTGAAGAAGAAAACCTACCAAAGAGGGGAGAGTCCTTGGTGGTTAATAAGGTCCTCTTGAAGAAAACCAAAGAGGTCACTGAGCCTGCACAAAGGAATACTTTGTTTAGGAGCATATGCAAAGTCCAAGGGAAATGCTGCCAGCTAGTCATTGATAGTGGCAGCACAGACAATCTGGTTTCCACTGAGGTGATAGAGAAGTTGAAACGGAAGACAAGGGAGCATCCAACTCCCTATAGGGTGTCCTGGCTGCATAAAGGGCACCAGCTGATTGTAAAATAATAGTGTGAGATAGAGCTACAAATGGGAAAATACAAAGACAAAGTCCTGTGTGATGTGATGCCCATGGATGTGTGTCACATACTGCTGGGTAGACCTTGGCAGTTTGACAGAGCAGCGGTGCATGATGGCAAGAAGAACACTTACAATTTCTTCAAGGATGGGGTACATCATACATTGATACCCATGGAAGAAGGAGAGCCATCAAGCAGAGTGGTTGATCCAAATACCTTGTTGCTGAGCGAGAAGGAATATCTGCAGCAGATAGAAGAAGAAGAGGTAAGTTTTGCTTTAGTTTGCAAACCTAAGGTAGTTCTTACTTCTACAAAGATTTCTGATTTTCCAATAGAAATCAAAGAGATGTTAGACAATTATTGTGACATTGTTGTGGATGATTTACCTGATGAACTGCCACCTGCGAGAAATATCAGCCATCAGATAGATTTTATCCCTGGTTCAAATCTAGCAAATAAGGCAGCCTATAGAATGACTCCCACAGAAAATGAGGAAATCAGGAGACAAGTACAGGAATTGGTGGACAAAGGACTGATTAGAGAAAGTTTGAGTCCATGTGCAGTACCAGCAGTATTGAGCCCAAAGAAAGATGGAGGCTGGAGGATGTGTACTGATTCCAGAGCAATCAATAAGATAAAAATCAGGTACAGATTCCCTTTTCCCAGAGTTGAGGACTTAATGGATTGTTTGAGTGGTGCTAAATATTTTTCAAATATAGATTTAAAAAGTGGATATCATCATATCAGAATAAGAGAGGGTGATGAGTGGAAAACTGCCTTCAAAACAAATGAAGGACTGTATGAATGGATGGTCATGCCTTTTGGGTTGTCAAATGCACCTAGCACTTTTATGAGACTTATGAATGAAGTATTGAAGGAATTCATTGGTAAATTTGTGATAGTGTATCTGGATGATATATTAGTTTTCAGCAAAAACAAGGAATAACATTTAAGGCATCTTAATTATGTCTTGAAGAAGTTGCACCAAGAGAAACTGCTGATAAACTTAAAGAAGTGCTCATTCATGAAGGAAGAGTTTGTGTATTTGGGCTTTTTTGTTTCTGTAGAAGGATTAAAGATGGACCCAGAAAAGGTTAAGGCAATTGTGGAGTGGCCTTCACCTAGAAATGTTTTTGAGGTAAGTGTTAGCCACCTATAAAATTTGTTATAGCAAAATGTGGCTAAAACTTTTTGGATCCTTCAAGGAAAAAAATTTATCACTAAAAAGTGTTGGCTCTTGAAGACTCTTGAAGGCCTCATGCCTCTGTCCAAATCTTCACTACTGTTCCCTTTTTTACTCAGAAATTCTGCTGATTTCATGAGAAAAGACTGCTGCAAAATCATAATTTTTCCCCCTCCTCCACTCAACACTAACCTTCATTTTCTCCCCTTTTTCTCCATAAAATGCCTCTATTTTTCATGATTTCCTTTCTCCCATTCGTGAAAATCCTCTTTACATAGTTTGAAACTCATTTTTAAACTATACCGAAACCCCCAAATTGGGCGCTAAATCATTGTGAAAATCCATCTCCGATCCATTTTTTCCTTTGTAAATACAAAAAACCCACTTATCCAAAGTTTGGTCAAACGCGCCCATACAACGATTTTTAAATAAAAAATGGTTAGATTAAAAAGACCCGAAGCGCAATTGCATCGGAGAGATCCACAATTGGTTGATTGAAAGACCGCATCAAAACTTCCGATTAGATTAAGTCCCATATGTATAAACTCCGCCCTTCGATTTCCATTCCATATAACCTACGCCCGGGACCAAGAGCTTAAGTCCCGAGGCACAAATCGCATCGCAAAATTCCAATGGGTAGATTGAAAAACCCAAGCCCGAGGCTCCAATTGCGATTAGCCCTTTGTTATATATGCCCCAGGCCTATTATTGTTCCATATAACTAAAGGCCCCGCAGAGGGGCACCTAACCATGTTATATATATTTTCCACCCCGATCCACCAAAACTTTGTATTATATTAAAACTTTGCGTTTTTCATGCATTATGAAGGGTTTTCGTCGGTTCGATTTAAAAGCAATTCCCTCCGTTGATCGTAAGCCTATCAAACGGCCCGTGCAACATCACATCGCAACATTTTCATTGAACGCATTTAACATAATTCCCCCTCCGATCGCCCATTCCCGATTCATTCTCCGCTGTCGATCTGATCTGCAGATCGACGGTCAGCGCTCAATCGCATCGCAAGTTTTTTGCCGAGCACATTAACATGATTCCTCCACCGATTGAAATCCTCCGATTAGATCTGGACCGTCCACGTGTCCAGATCGGACGGTCCCAGATCATTCCCATATTATTTCATTGCCCTGTGCCTTCCACCAAAGGGTTTTCAAAACCAATCACCACCGTTGATCATTGCGCGATCGACAGTTCCGTCTTATTCTTCCCTCTGCTCTTCTTTGACCTTCTCTTAGCTGATCTCCACCATTGGATGATGCCATCCAAAAAACATGCTCTCTCCCCACGCCCTCTGAAGCAGTTCACCCACAATGCAGGATTTCTTAATATTGTTTGTGTTTTGCAGGTGTTTAAAGGTTTATCTGTTATATTGAAAGAAAGGCCGAAGGCCTGGAAAGACGTTTCACATGCCTTCGATTCATAAAAGAAAAACCGTTCACAGGGTTCAAGATCCACATTTCGTCGATGCTGTTATCACTCAGGTTTTCCTTGAAGTTGCGGAAGAGGAAAGTATACCCGAGGTAACCACAAACCAACTTTCAGATGCAGAATCTAGCCAATCTGCATCCAGAGAGGGCTCTCTCTTTATGGTTTATCTTTGTTCTTAGAAGGTTTTAGGCTAGTTATAGATCCAAGAATTTGTTTGTAAATGGTGGAATCCACAAACTAAGGGCAAGGTTGAAAGTTTTCAGTCCATTGGGCTATGGAGTCAAAGGATGGCTTTACTGGATTTCTATTCTACGCACAAGATGGTATTACAGGGCAAGATAGCTAGACAGAGAACAATCCTTAAAATTTAAAGTGGATGGGATGATCTTGAAGGGATGAAAGGCAGCTAAGAATCTTTCACCATGTTCTAAAGAAAGAAGTGAAATGACTACAAACAAAGAGCAATGAAGGATTCTTTATTATAGTAATCAACAATGTTTAAATTAGCAAAGCAGGAGCATTTAAGAATTCATGCTTATAACTAATTTAGAAGAAAACATTAAGAATAATCAAATTTGAAAACAGAGTACAATTAAGCAAATTCTGTTTCAATCCTTTATGTAAATTATTCAGAAATGGATATGATGGCATTATAAACTAATATAGTATTTCAGACAAAAGGAAAGAAAAACTTATTGAACTGTAGTCCAACGCATGAATCCTGCAACAAGTCCAGTGCTTTAAATCGTCATCCAGTAAGCCACGAATAAATTCCTCCAAAATGATTTTATTCCGAAAATCTCAATGTTACAACAGAGTAATAGAATCCACCCCAAATGCTTCCAAGAGTGGAGTATTTATACAAATTCTAAACTAAAATATCTTGAAACAAATATCAAAATTGGTTCACAAATCTCTCCAACTATTTACATAAATAGAACTTAATTAAAGGACACTCAAACTAATGCATCTATTTGGCACTATTTCGTATGGATAGGTGATGACAAAGAGGAGAATTCGAATTTGATCCAACTCTTAGTTGATGATGAGGCATCCAAGTCACTAACTGCTTCCTTTCTTTGTGCAATCTGCTCCAACAATTCTGCAAACTTGGGGTCCAATGATATCTTTGTATTTCTCAATCCGTAATAGATATGTAAAAAGTGAAAGCGGTTATTGTAGATAAATATGTTGGTGAGGTAAACCTCTTTCCGTTTCCCAAAATTCCTTTCCAGCTATGCATAATAGTCTCTGTAAAAACTATGTGTAAAACAGAGTTTTACAGAGTCTGAAAAATGGCCTGTAAAGATGCACATGTATCTCTAATTAACAAACCACTGTGAAAAAAATGAGATAGGTTTTTTTAGATGGGTCTCTTAGGAACAAAAAAATCCTTCAGTTTTGTATGAAGTATTTTTTATTGGCCACAATCGTCTCTTCACAATGATGACTTAAACTGGAATTTTCTGCAAAAAGTGCTTTCCAACATTGTTTAATATTTTCAAAACCATAATGGATGTTAGAAAAGTGAGAGAGGTTTTTGTAGATGGTCCTCTTAAGAACATAAAACTCATTCAGTTTTGTAAAATTAATCTTTTATTAATCACAATAGTTTCTGCAAAAATATGACTAAAATATGCAATTTCTGCAAAAATGTTCCTTTTTGTTATGTTTTTTCATCTTTTTACTTTCTTGCTCTTTTGACTGTTTTACTTTCACTTTAGACAAAAATCACTATTGGTGAAAGTATTCTCATCTCTTTTTACCATTTCACTGCCTTCTGTATTTACTTTTACTGTTTACCTTTGACTGCTCTGTAACTTCATTTTAACTTTCACTGACTTTTACCTGATACACTTTAACCACTGATACTCTTTAGCTGTTATGCTTCCTAACCTCTGTTTGAATAGATTTGATAACAATATTGGAGTAAACAAGTCTTATGACTAGTATTAAGATTGTTTATCCAAGGATGTGATCTTCTGGTCACCTCTTCAGGGGACAACTAAGTAGATTTTTCAAGCAATTCCCCAATGGACAAGGGAGTGAGGTTTTAACCAGGTTCAAAATGGAGCATCATTCAAGGCTACAGGAACTCCCATTTTGGTTCTTGTGTGTTCAAAATGGCAGTTTCTGGGTTTTCTTCACAGAAATGTCATGATTTCAGTTTTAATGAGGGAAATTGGCACAATTGCAGGTTCGGGGGAACAATTGACAGTTTAAAAACTCAGGGAATGATCTTAGGAATATGATTTAAACACTAATTCGGCGAAAAACCAAGAAAACTGAGTTTTACTTGCAGTCGGAGCGGAAAAGGATAAATACCTGTTTTTTAGAAGAAGGCTGGTTCTTAACAGGTAACAGGTGATGGCGGGAATGTACTTGAACACGGGTGCAGCGAAATCTTGGAGTGAATAAGTCAATTTCAGTAGAAATTTTGAAAATCGTAGCAGGGAGCGCTGTCGTTTTCAATAACGAAAATAACAGAAAAACACGGAAAAAATGGCTTTATTTACAAGTAAAAGGGTTTTTTATTTTTCCGAGGAATGACGTCATCGACGTACGGGCTGACGCGTGCAAGGTCAGGGGGTAAGCGGTAAGCGGTAAGTCCCCGCACCGCTTTTGGTCGAGGGTGGTATTGATCGCGGGGGGAGCGATTCCACAGAACGTTTGCCACGTGGATGTCTGACTTTTCAAATACCGCTCGTTCCCCGCTGATTAACATTCTCACAAAGGATGGCTAGCGGGGTTCACGTGGACCATTGATCTGTGGAGGGTTGATCCGACGGCTGAAGCGATGGGGGAATATGCGGAGGTTTCAGATGTGGGCCCGTCGGGCTTTAAACACTTTTTAACGTTGTTTAATCGCTCCGGGGAATATTTAATAAGCGGATGAAAGGTTATTTAATTAGTCCTGATGACTAATTAATCCCGAATGTGTAAGAAGTGGGTTACTGCGGGGTTTGGTTAGGTGGAATGCCAGGTGGACAATCCACGGTGACGCAAGACTTCTCCGAATTTTTATTCATATTTTTGCGTTTTAAACATACATATCGCATGTTTAAAGTTTTTTGTATATATATTTTTATTATATGGTAAATTAATTAATACAACTAATTCACCATAGGGGCGGGATTAAGGTATAATGCTATATTTTAACCCAAGGGGTTGTAAAAGCGGGTTTTAATGAATATTAGGGAGGTAAATACTTTGGTCAAAACATTAGAATAAAGGGGTTTTTGGGTTATTTATAAAAAGGGATTTATATACTTAGGATAGGGTTTTTGACTAGGGATTTAGTAAATAAAGTTAAACATTAATATGACAAAGGGACAGGGAAACTCAAAACATTTTTTCACATCCAAGAAAGTGAAAACTTTTGAAGTAAATTGCAATATTTGATCTCCAACACTTAAACTTAGAATAGCAAGTTATGATGAGGGATTTTTATGGAATTGTGCATGATATTCCTAAGTAAAAGGGGGTTTTACTTAGGACCAGGTTAAGGATGGATTATTAGGATGATGAATTATCTCAAGTACTTAGGTCTTTTTGATCATTAGGCCGAGGGTCCGGTCCCTCCAGAAGTCAAGGAAATTCCTTGAGCCCTTTTGACCTCTAAGTACCCTAGTACTTTTGGGGGAAATTAGTAAAAATTTTGAGGGGAAAGTGATGAGGGAAGTTAATGAGTTTGATTCTGCTTGCTGTGATTTTCCAGTGTATTTCCTGCTTCAGTATTTGTGATGAAAGTAAAGGATCAAAAAAACATGTAGCAGCATCATTCATTAGATAACACTTTGCAGCACCATCTACCTACCCTATCTATTTGACACTACCATTTTCTCCTCTTTATTAGGGTGCATTTAGACTTGCAAACCCTTATCAATCTTTTCTTTTTTACAAGGAAAATCTATCTAATTCTACCCTTATTACATCCAAGGGCTCAGATTAAGCTATTGAGCACCTTTTATTAACTCTACCTATCTACTTATCTGCCAAGATTAAACTGTTTGGCTAGATATTTATTCTCTATTCTACAACATGAAATTGAAATATGAGTAAGCCAAGTTTAAACAGTTTGACTTATTCATGAATTGTGGCAAAGGTTTGACAAGCTGCCCACAATTTGTTTATTACATCAGAGTAAAAAGTAGTGGCATTTAGACTTGCACACTTTCCTTGGCCTTTGTTTTTGATGGGGTTCATTTCTTTTACTTTTTGGCCATTTTTATTATTTTTACCCTTTGATTTTTCTTTTAGGGTATACCCTCTTTACATTTTTTAAATTTTTTGATTTTTTGGTTTTTCAAGAATATGGAACATCTTTGTCCAAGAAAAAGGTTTGAACATATTCCATAGTTCAATCAAGACAATCATGAAAAATGAAACCTATTGGTATAGGAGTCTAACAGATGCTTCATGGGCATTGATGACTTGAGAGCCCTGCGTAGCCTGCACATCAACAAGACACAGTGATTTTAAATCATTATTAAAAGAGTATCAGTGTTGAAGACAGAACGCGGTAGAATAGAAGGATTGAAGTTAATTTTGGGATTACAGCTAAGAATGATTATCAAAAGCCTAATCCCTAGAATTAAAACACAGTTAAAATAAAATCATAAGTGTTTTATCAGACAGAAAGGCCTCCACTGCCACATCTGAGGCAAATTGATTCCTCTCAGCTACCACAAATCCACCTGTGCCTCAAAGCATTCAAACAGAGGTTGAAGTTATTGTTCAAAATCAGATATTTGCCTCAACACAACCAAACAGTTAATTCTACTGAAATAATTTAATGAAAAAAATATCAGCAGAGTAACTTCGACATCACACAGAGCCTCAAAAGTCAACAAAAGCTCCCACCGAGCTTAATCTTCAATGTAAATCATTTAATACAGAGGATATGTATGTAAGTTTCTTCATTGAGCCCCCCAAAGGCCAAGAAGCCATTTAAGTATGCATTAATTAGTTTTTGAGATCTTTTTGTCAGATCTCACCTCCTCATTCTTCTATAAAGACTACTGCAAAAGATGAGAGATGGGTTGATCACTAGTCGTAATATTGGAACTCTCTGAAATAATACATAATCTGTTGAAAATGAGGAAGAAATTGAATTCTTGGAAGCACTGATGATGTTGTTTCATGTTTGTTACTGAGAAGGCTCTATCATTGGATCCATGAGCTTGGTTGTTGGTGAAGTATTCTAAATTGTTTAATGTTTTCTCCTGTTTTCGTTCTGTTCCATGATTTCTTACTAGAGTAGGTTGAAAGTTTTAGGCTAAGAACTGACTCCTGGAAGCACCTTAGACCTGTTCATCCTTCATTGTTTCATGTTTTCTTCTGCTGAAGTATTTTAGAGTCTTTAATCTCTCTCTTTAGTCTTCATGCTTTTTTATTTCCTTAATAGTTCGAATAGTTGGTTTCAACATGATTTATGGTTTTCCCTGCTTGTCTGCTGCCACTTAAAAACCGTTATTGAAGTCTCCCTTTGAAGTTTCTTGTTTACAGTGAGTCAAGGAGGTATGTTCTGATCTTGCCCTTTTTCCTTGCTTAAAAATTTGTCTTGAAGGTCTTTGTATTTGTAATCATATATGTGTTAGGTGTTCCCTCTTCTATGACTGCAATTATCAATGAATCTTTTATGTTTTCTAAGTCATTTGAAATAAAATCTTTGAGGAAATAGGGTGTTCCCCGAATCTTAGATTTCATTTTAAAAGTTGTTTTGAAATCATTGTTTGCTTAAAGGTGTGATTTGTAGAATTCATGGTTAGCCCTGTCTATCAAAAAGCTCTTTATTGTTCAAATTGTGTTTTCAAATTCCCTTTGTTGAGAATTAAACTTCTCTTTTCAAATCATTGATGTCCATCTCATTCCAAAACCAAAGGATCCTACAGTCAAGTTAGATTTTCCCTCTGATATCCCATATCCATTGATGAGTATGTTATGACCTATTTTTGACTCCATTGCCCAATGAACCGGATGTTCCTCCATTCTATATATATTTCCTAGGCATTTCATGTTCTGATGTATCAATCCAACCAAACAAATAATCAAACACCTGCACTTAATAACTAGTCTAAAATCCATACTCTAAGCACACAAGATAAACCTTTGCAAACAAACATTTGAGAGATCCCTCTCTGAGAACAGGAGGACTAGATCCTGGAACTCTAAAGATTGGTTCTGATGTTGCCTTGTCTTTTGATTTTCCAAACTATCAAAACACGGGACACCAACATAATGGCGATCACGGTGGGACATTGAGTAAAATCTTCAAAACAAAACACTCACTGTCTAGTATAACATAAGTAACCTCCCTCAAGCACTACCAAGCAATGGTAATCATGATAGGACTTAATTGAATCAGTGACAAACTAAGTAACCCTTAGGATTCTCATTAAACCTTATCAAACCTTGAAGGAAGTAGTTACCAAGCCATAAGAGTGAACTCTGTATGTTTTGACACCCTAGCTAAGTGTTAAGTCAGATTTAGGACACTCTCATAACCTATAAGATCAAGAAACTCAGAAAAACCCAAAAAAATTTTAGTTTGGCTTCATAATAAGCATGGTGGTGGAACCATCCAATATTTTATCTTCATAAAAGCTAAAAAGTTTCCACCTTGTGACTCCACTGGCCCCAGTAGGCCTATTACTCATCTAGGTTCCTAGATCTCTTTAGGACTGTGTTAACCAACCTAGAAGAAGTTTAGAAGCCTATTCCCTTACTTATAAGCCTAGTCCCTTACTTGATAAGACATCGTGAGAGGTAAAATTCCCAAAAATAGTCCCTAAAGCCTCAACCTCTCTCATTTTTGGAAAACAGTATGGCTTCACATAGGATCAACACTAGATCCCATCCAGACCCAAATCCTCCTTTAATAGTTGACAATCCAGAAAGAATTCTGTGGCAGACTTCTAAATCTGGAAAATCAGCTGCTAATAGGAGCCTCTTAAGAATAAACTCCCTCCCTGAAAACCTTGTTGTCCTAGAGGATTCACACTTTGATTTACATCATACAAAGAACATATTTAGAACCAGATCTCAAGGTGATTTAAATAAGACTGATCTTAACTTTGCAGATTTGAAACAAAGCTTTAGTAGAGAAGCTTCACCTTCCACTCCTCTCGACTCCCATCTTCTTCATTACTTTAGTATTTTCCATAACAAGTCTGCTCAAAATCGGTTTGCTGGCCCAAGTATTTCTTCCACTCCAATCCATACTACCACTGTTCAAAACACTCCATTTCAGCCCTCTTTCACTTTTGTAAATCCACCTCTTGTAAATCCACTCTTATTTCCAGCCATGGCAACATGGTATGCCCCCTTAGTGTTACCACAACCTCTACTTCCCTTACCCAATGATTACCAATCCAAAATCCCTCACTTCGCTGGAAAAGAGTCTACAACAGCCCAACATCATGTAGATAGGATGGAAGATGCATTTGATTACATGGATATAGAAGAAGAAACTGTGAAGATGAGGATCTTCGCCCAAATTTTAGGAGGAGATGTAAAGAAATGGTTTAAAAACTTACCTCCTAACAACATAAATGATCTCCCTGCCTTGCATCAAACATTTATCAACAAATGGGAACTCAAAAGGAACCCTCTCCAAATACTAGCAGAGTATAGCAACCTCAAGAGAAATAAAGGGGAGAGTGTCCATGATTACTCCACTAGGTTCAATAGCGTTTACAATTCTCTCCCACCTCACATGAAACCTCCTCAAGGCATGGCCTTGGTAAGGTACCCTGAAGGCCTTGACGCTGAAATGACTTATGAGTTAAGGGGGAGAGATTACTTAACCTTAGAAGACATGCAAAAAGGAGCTTTGAGTGTAGAAGCAAGCATAATCGAGAAGAGAAATAGGTTGAGATTAGAGAAGAGGGTAACTTATAATGATGACCTACTACCCTCAACCTCATCTTATGACACAAAAATTGACAACCTAGTGAAGGTGATGGAGAGGATGTTTGAAAAGATAAATTTGAATGAGAGACTGCCACCAAGAGAACCTCAAAATAACCAAAATAGAAATAGAAATCAGAATTATAGAAGAGAAAACAATCAAGATAACCAAAAGGAAAGCGACCAACAAATTAGACCCCCTTTCCAACAGAACTATGTAGATCAATATGAGGAAGATAGGGAGTTGGAAAGGTTGGAAGAATCTCATGTAAACTTGATTGGATCAGACAGTGGGGATGATGTTTTCCTCACTGAGGAAGAACAGAGTTTCTTCTCTTATGATTTAAATACAAACACCTATGAATATTATGATGACTATAGAGTGGGTTTTGAAAATGCAATCATGGAGGTACAAAAACAGTATGATCTTAGGAGAAAGGGAAGCATAGATAATTCAAAGGATACGAACACTAGCATTGCTGTCAAGAAAAACGCAGAAAACCAGCCCAAAAAGACAGCAGAGAAAACCAACATTTTGGCCAAGAAACCAGACTTAAACAAAGACAAAAGTGTCCAGCCAAATGTTGAACAGAGTACCCCTAGCACTTCAGCTAGTGGTCCTAATAAAACTTTCCCAATTACTAGTCCAAACAAGGTTCAGCAAATCAAACTTGCTGAAAGGAATTCAATTGAAAAAACAGATGTAAATATCAACAAGTCAATGGTTCCTTTCAGCCTTGAGAGAGAGATTGCTAAGATAAAAATTACCATTCCCTTAGCTGAACTTGTAACCCAAGAAGTGTACAAAAACCAAGTTTTGAAAGCTTTGAAATTAGGAAGTGATACTGACACCTTGAACTTGAAAGATGACAAACCTGAGCTATTGTTTGGCCCAGAAGTTGAAGGAAAGTACCAAGAAGGGGTTGTCCCTCCCTTCTATGTTAGTTTGAACATACATGAGAAAATTTTACACAATGCCATGTTAGATTCTGGAGCTTCACACAATCTAATGCCCAAGGTGGTAATGAAAAGCTTGGGCTTAGAAATTACTAAACCATACAAATATTTGTACTCCTTTGACTCAAGCAAAGTCAAATGTTCGGGTTTAATCAAATATTTGTGTGTTAACTTATCCCAAATCCCTGCTAAGAGTTTAGTCATGGACATTGTTGTAGCTGACATTCCCCCTAAGTATGGCATGCTCTTATCAAGATCATGGGGAGCCAAACTTCAGGGAAGCCTTCAAATGGACATGTCTTATGCCACCATTCCCGTTTTTAACCAAAACAGAAGATTATACAGGGAATCTCACATGAAGTACATGGTGAGAAACATAGACAAACCAAACAACACTCCAATCTATTCTATTCGATCAAGTTTAGACTCCTTTATCTTATGTAACGAAGATGAAATCACCCAACAAGATAAGGAAAACATGTACCCAATTATTTTCCCAGAACAATCAAATATTCCCTTCAATCAAATTCAAAACATTAACAATCAACAACAACAAGAAACTGAAAATGAGGCAAATATACTTTAGACAATAAATTTTGATGGATCTTGTAACAAACAAGTGCAGGGGCAGGTGTTTGGATTCAAAATACGAATCAAATTTTTTCATACAAATTGTATTTCCCATGTACTAACAATATAGATGAGTATGAAGCCCTTCTCCTAGGCTTACAGTTGCTTAAATAATTAAAAGCCCAAAGGATATCTATCCTAGGGGATTCTAAACTTATCATAAAACAAATCAAAGGAGAATACTCAGCTAGAAATCCAAGGCTTAGGTAATATCGAAATGCTGCCCTTGATCTATTGAAAAAATTTGAAAAATATGAACTCATTTTCATCCCTAAGCACTGAATCATCTAGCAATGAACTCGCCTTCAATGCCAGCAATTGCCAAATACCTAAGATAAATGAACAACTCAATGTAAAGGTAAAACATAGGCCTGTTGTGCCTGATAACGAGGATCACTGGCAAGTTTTTGAATCTGACAAACACATAGATGATTTCTTGAAATCAGAAAATTATTTCAGCATACCAATATCAGAAACCAGCCATAAAGAAAATTGTTTGTATATTGAACAAATCCTAGAAGTTGAAATGACATATTCTGCTGATGTAAATCATTATGAGAATCCTTTTGAAGCAGAGATAACTAAAAATGTAGACCAAGAAGACTTGGAAGTCTTATAATGCAAAAATGATAAAATCCCAAGAGGTCTCACACCTTTAGAACAACTTTTTGATTTTAACGATGTAGCCAAAGAACCGAGAATGGAGCCTGTGGAAAAAAATGTAGAATAGCATAACATATGCAGTCTCGCAGAACCCAAGATGATCAAACTATCCAACACTCTCCCAGCTCACATAAAAATGCAATACATAGAGCTATTCAAAGAGTTCAAAGATGTTTTTGCTTGGGGATACAAAGACTTGAAATCATATGATACCAGCATCATCCATCACAAGATTCCCTTGAAGGAAAATCAAAAGCCTTTCAAACAAAAACTAAGGAGAATAAATCCTCTCTTACTACCTCTAGTTAAGGCAGATATTGAAAAAATGCATGATGCTAGGATCATAGTACCCATTAGATTTTCAGAATGGGTATCAAACTTAGTTTCTATTAAAAAGAAAACAGGGGAAATTAGGCTCTGTATTGACTTCAGAAATTTAAATAGAGCCTCTTTAAAAGAAAACTACCCCTTACCAAAGATGGATCATATACTTCAAAGGGTATTTTGGTCAAGAAGGATATCCCTCTTAGATGGGTTCTAGGGTTACAACCAGGTGTTAGTGCTCCCAAGTGATCAAATCAAAACCGCTTTTACTACACCTTGGGGCACCTTTATGTATGTCAAAATGCCTTTCAGATTGATGAATGCAGGGGCCACCTTCCAAAGGGCCATGGACATAGCCTTCTCTGAAGATATTGGCTATTTCATAATCATTTACCTTGATGACATAACCGTTTTCTCAAAAACTGATGAAGAGCATTTGATTCACCTGAGAAAAGTTTTTGAAAAGTGTAGGAAATTTGGCTTGTAATTGAATCCCAAGAAAACACTTTTTGGTCTCCAAGAAGGTAAACTTCTTGGCCATATAATTTCAGAAGAGGGAATCAAAATAGACCCTACAAGGATAGATGGCATATTACAAATCAGTCATCCAAGAAGCCTCAAAGAGTTGCAATATTTCATCGGAAAGATTAATTTCCTGAAGAGGTTTATTCCTAATCTTGCTAAGCTATTAAAAAACATTACAAACATTCTTAAGAAATATGTCGGTTTAAAATGGAATTTACCAGCTAAAAAATCATTTGAACTGGTCAAACAAGCTCTTACTCAAACACCAGTCCTGATTAGTCCAGATTTCACCAAAGACTTTTACATCTTTTCTTTTGCATATGAGCATACAATAGCTGCAGTTTTACTTCAAAAGAATGATTTGGGGCAGGAACAACCAATATCCTTCTTTATTAGGGCCTTAAGAGATGCTCCTCTCAAATATAACATCATGGAGAAGCAAGCCTTAGCATTAGTGAAAGCTTTAAAAGACTTTAGGGTCTATATTTTACACTCTCACATAATTTCTTTTGTTCCACACACTGTTGTCAAGGACATTCTAAATCAAGACCCTGATGGTAAAAGGGGAAAATGGATTGCAATTATTCTTTAATATGACTTAGAAATCAGGCCCACCAAACTAGTTAAAAGGCAAGGATTAGCAAAACTTATGGCTGAGTCTAACTTCCAAGCATTGGACATGAATATGGTAGATGTGTTGGAAGAAATAGAAGAATATACTGCTCCTTCTATTGAAGAAACATTTCTATATTCTCCTTGGTATGCTGACATTATTTATGTGCTTTTATATTTAAATACCCCTCCTTCTTTGTCTAAAACTAAAGCTAGATTCTTGAAACAAAAGGCTTTGAGTTTTTGCATCCTAGATGGGGTGTTATATTGGAAAAATGATGTTGGAATTTTACTTAAAATTTTACTTGAAGATGATGCAGGGAAAATCATGCATGAGTTGCATGACGAAGAATTTGGAGGACACCTCTACTAGAAGGCGACAGCAAAAAAAATTCTTAGATCAGGTTACTATTGGCCTACCATTTTCCCAGACACTCAGAAGTTGGTCAGGTCTTGCCATAAGTGTCAAATCTTTGATGGCAAAAGAAAAATCCTTCCCTTACCCTTACATCCTATCAAAGTTAAGGCACCTTTTCAACAATGGGGGCTGGACGTCATTGGGGAAATCCACCCATCCTCCTCAGCTCAACATAAGTGGATCTTCACAGCCACTGACTTCTTTACCAAGTGGATAGAAGCTATACCCTCCAGAAATGCTAATGACTCTGTCATTATCAAGTTTCTTGAAACAAATATCCTATCCAGATTTGGTTGTCCCAGAAAAATCATAACAGATAATGCTGTTGCTTTTCAGTCTAAGAAGATGGTTGATTTCTGTTACAAATACCACATAACCTTGGGCCATTCCACTACTTACTATCCCCAAGGAAATGGATTAGCTGAATTTTCCAACAAGAGCCTTATCAATATCATTAAAAAAATGTTGGAACAAAATCAGAGATCATGGCACAATAAAATGGTTCATGCCTTATGGGCTGATAGGTTAACTACAAAGAAATAAATATGTCCCCCTATCAGCTAGTTTATGGCATGGACACAATTTTTCCCACCTCATTGGGAGTTCCAGTCATGAAGCTCCTTCAAGAATTGTAGGTTGAAGAGAATGATATGCAGAGGAGAATCAATCAAACCATCCATTTGCAGCAGACCAGAGAAGAAGTTTATGAAAGAACACAGTTAGTCCAAGAAAATATGAAGAAGCTATTTGATAAGAGGACTAAGGCAAAAAATTTCCAAATTGGAAATGTTGTTCTTAAATGGGATTCAAGAAGAGAAGAGAAGGGAAAACATGGCAAGTTTGAGAACTTGTGGAAAGGGCCCTATATTATTCATGCTGAGAGGGGTCACAATGCATTTTTCTTGAAATAATTGAATGGAGAAGACTTATATGGGGGTCTTGTTAATGGCAGGATGCTCAAGCATTACTTCTGCCAAGAGTCTTGAATTTTAAAGAATTTTATTTTTTCATTGTAAATATCATAGTCTGAACATTGCATTCAAATTTGGAAAAATAAAAATACAAAAAACAATCGAAAAGAGAAAAGAGGGCAGATTGTGAAAACAAAAAAGGTATAGCCCCATACCAAAAAAGAGAAACAAATCTGAAAGTGTGCAAGCCCAAATGCCACTCCTGAAAAACACACTTCTAGTTAGTCAAACAGCCTAATCTTGACTAATTAGCTTTAAATTTTCTACTGATAGGATAGCGAATTCGATTGGCCAAACTGTTTAATTTTGGCTTATCAGTAGATAGTTTAGAATAGAAATTAAAGGTTCAAACATGCTCAAAATCTGAACCTGAGTTCCAAGGAGAAAATGACTCATTTCTGTTTCAAGTTCCGAATCAAAAGATGTAAATAAATGGTTCTAATCAACTCAAAATATGAACCAGTTGACAAAGGAAAGATAGCTCAAATAAGAGGAAAAAACAGAGCTGTTAAAAAGATGAAGGAAGTGCTTTAAATATTCAGATCCTAAACCTTCCATTTTGTTTTAAATTTTCTGCAAAATAATATCTATGTGTAGCTTGTTTTTATTTCATACATCACAGCAAGCCAAACAACTTAATCTTGACTTGACTGTTTTTAAATTTATGTTGTAGAAATTAGTGAATAAAATCTGTTGGACATTTTAATCCCAACAGATGGTAGATTAGGTAGAGAATCATATAGGCTCAACTGTTTAATCTTAGTCCATGGAGAAATAAGGAGTAGAAATAGATTAGATTTCCTACTTTCAAAAAGAACAAAATGTTGTAAAAGAGTTTGCCAATCCAATTGCACTCTAAATGAAGAAAAAATGTTAGATCTGTAGGATTGGGTAGGTAGAAAGCTTGTTGATAAAAGATCCATTTTTTTTTATGGCTGCTAAATATGTTTTCAGAGCAAGATCATCCCAACAAAGGAAGGGCAACCCAATGGATGAGGCACAGGTTAGCCTCCCAGAGAACACAATGGATGTGGCACAGGTCAGCCTCCCAGAGAATGCAAGTCTAAAGTTCTTGATGCCTTCAAGAAGGCACCATCCCCAAGTGGAGGCACTGTTAGCCACCTATAAAATTTGTTATAGCAAAAGGTGGCTAAAAGTTTTTGGAGCCTTCAAGGAACAAATTTTATCACTACAAAGTGTTAGCTCTTGAAGACTCTTGAAGGCCTCGTGCCTCTGTCCAAATCTTCACTACTGTTCCCTTTTTTTACTCAGAAATTCTGCTGATTTCATGAGAAAATATTGCTGCAAAATCATCATTTTTCCCCCTCCTCCACTCAAAACTAACCTTAATTTTCTCCCCTTTTTCTCCATAAAATTCCTCTATGTTTCATGATTTCCCTTCTCCCATTCGTGAAAATCCTCTTTACATAGTTTGAAACTCATTTTTAAACTATACCGAAACCCCCGAATTGGGCGCTAAATCATTGTGAAAATCCATCTCCGATCCATTTTTTCCTTTGTAAATACAAAAAACCCACTTATCCAAAGTTTGGTCTAACGCGCCCATACAACGATTTTTAAATAAAAAATGGTTAGAATAAAAAGACCCGAAGCGCAATCGCATCAGAGATATCCACAATGGGTTGATTGAAAGACCACATCAAAAATTCTGATGCGATTAAGTCCCATATGTATTAAACTCTGCCCTCCGCTTTCCATTCCATATAACCTATGCCCAGGACCAAGAGTTTAAGTCCCGAGGTGCCAATCGCATCGTAAAACTCCAATGGGTAGATTGAAAAGCCTGAGCCCGAGGCTCCGATTGCGATTATCCATTTGTTATATACGCCCCAGGCCTATTATTGTTCCATATAACTAAAGGCCTCATAGAGGGGCACCTAACCATGTTATATATATTTTCCGCCCCGATCCACCAAAACTTTATATTATATTAAAACTTTGGGTTTTTCATGCATTATGAAGGGTTTCTGCCGGTTCGCTTTAAAAGCAATCCCCGTCGTTGATCGTAAGCCGATCAAACGACCCGCGCAACATCACATTGCAACATTTTCATTGAGCGCATTTAACATAATGCCCCCTCTGATTGCCGATTCCTGATTCATTCTCCGTCGTTGATCTGATCTGTAGATCGACGATCAACACTCAATCGCATCGCAAGTTTTTGCCGAGAACATTAACATGATTCCTCCGCCGATTGCGATCCTCCGATTGGATCTGGACCGTCCACGTGTCCAGATCGAACGGTCCCAGATCATTCCTGTATTATTTCATCGCCCTCTGCCTTCCACCAAAGGGTTTTCAAAACTAATCACCACCGCTGATCACTACGCGATCGACGGTTCCATCTTATTCTTCCCTCTGCTCTTCTTTGACCTTCTCTTAGCTGATCTGCACTGTTGGATGATGTCATCCAACAGCCATGCTCTCTCCCCACGCCTTCTGAAGTAGTTCACCCACAACACAAGATTTATTAATATTTTTTGTGTTTTGCAGGTGTTTAAAGGTTGATCTTTTATATTGAAAGAAAGGCCGAAGGCCTGGAAAGACATTTCACGTGCCTTCGATTCATAAAAGGAAAACCGTTCGCAGGGTTCAAGATCCACGTTTCATCGATGATTCATGGGCATTGATGCATTGAGAGCCCTGCGCAGCCTGCACATCAACAAGCACAGTGATTTAAATCATTATTAAAAGAGTATCAGTGTTGAAGACATAACACGGCAGAACAGAAGGATTGAAGATAATTTGGGGATTACGGCTAAGAATGATTATCAAAAGCCTAATCCCTAGAATTAAAACACAGTTAAAAGAAAATCATAAGTGTTTTATCAGACAGAAAGGCCTCCACCACCACATATGAGGCAAATTGATTCCTCTCAGCTACCACAAAGCCACCTGTGCCTCAAATCATTCAAACAAAGGCTGAAGTTATTGTTCGAAATCAGATATTTGCCTCAACGCAGCCAAACAGTTAATTCTGCTGAAAGAATTTAATGACAAAAATATTAGCAGAGTAACTTCGACATCACACAGAGCCTCAAAAGTCAACAAAAGCTCCCACTGAGCTTAATATTTAATGTAAATCATTTAATACAGAGGATATGTATGTAAGTTTCTTCATTGAGCCCCCCAAAGGCCAAGAAGCCATTTAAGTCTGTATTAATTAGTTTTTGAGATCTTTTTGTCAGATCTCACCTCCTCATTCTTCTATAAAGAATACTGCAGAAGATGAGAGAGGGGTTGATCACTAGTTGTAATATTGGAACTCTCTGAAATAATACATAGTCTGTTGAAATTGAAGAAGAAATTGAAGTCTTGGAAGCCCTGATGATGTTGTTGCATGTTTGTTACTGAGAAGGCTCTATCATTGGATCCATGAGCTTGGATGTTGGTGAAGTATTCTAAACTGTTTAATGCTTTCTCCTATTTTCATTCTATTCCATGATTTTTTACTAGAGTAGGTTGAAATTTTTAGGCTAAGAAATGACTCCTGTAAGCACCTTAGACCTGTTCATCCTTCACTGTTTCATGTTTTCTTCTGCTGAAGTATTTTAGAGTCTTTAATCTCTCTCTTTAGTCTTCGTGCTTGTTTATTTCCTTAATAGTTCGAATAGTTGGTTTCAGCATGATTTATGGTTTTCCCTGCTTGTCTGCTGCCACTTAAAAACTGTTATTGAAGTCTCCCTTTGAAGTTTTCTATTTATAGTGAGCCAATGAGGTCTATTCTGATCTTGCCCTTTGTCCTTACTTAAACAGTGGTCTCAAAGGTCTTTATAGTTGTAATCATAGATGTGTTAGGTGTTCCCTCTTCTATGACTGCAATTATCAGTTAATCTTTTATGTTTTCTAAGTCATTTGAAATAAAATATTTGAGGAAATAGGGTGTTCCCCGAATCTTAGATTTCATTTTAAGAGTTTTTTTGAACTCATTGTTTGCTTAAAGTGTGATTTGTAGAATTCATGGTTAGCCCTGTCTATCAAAAATCTCTTTATTTTTCAAATTGTGTTTTCGAATCCCCTTTGTTGATAATTAAACTTCTCTTTCTAAATCATTGATGTCCATCGCATTCCAAAAACCAAAGGATCCCGTGGCCAAGTTAGATTTTTCCTCTGATATCCCATATCCATTGATAAGTATGTTATGACCTCTTTTTGACTCCATTTCCCAATGAACCAGATGTTTCTCCATTCTACATATCTTTCCTAGGCCTTTCATGTTCTGTTGTATCAACCCAACCAAACAAACAAACAAACACCTGCACTTAATAACTAGTCTAATATCCATACTCTAAGCACACAAGATAAACCTTTGCAAAAAAATGTTTGAGATATCCCCCTCTGATAACATGAGGAATAGATCCTGGAACTGTAAATATTGGTTCTGATGTTGCCTTGTCTTTTGATTTTCCAAACTATCAAAACACATGACACCAACACTAAGAAGTTTCCATGGACTTGCCAGTTTTTACAGGAAATTTATAAGAAACTTCAGTAAGATTAATGCACCCATCATTGAGACAATAAAGAAGAGAAAACAATGATTTAAATGGACTGCTGAAGCAGAAAGAAAATTTAAACTTTTGAAGCAAAAGGTAACTGAAAAGCCTGTTTTGATTCTGCCTGATTTTGCTAAACCATTTCAAGTGAAGTGTGATGCCAGTGGAGAGGCCATTGGAGCTGTGTTGAGTCAGGATGATAGGCCTATAGCCTACTTCAGTGAGAAGCTAAATGACACCAGAAGGAAGTATTCATCTTATGAGAAGGAATTCTATCCAGTTGTTCAGGCATTGAAAAAGTGGAGGCATTATTTAATGTCCAAAGAATTTGTATTATATTCTGATAATCATGCTTTGCAGTACATTGTACAACAGCCCAAGTTGAATCATAAGCATGCCAAATGGGTTGAGTATCTCCAAGGTTTTAACTTTGTTTTGAAAAATATAAGTGGCCAAGCAAATAAAGTAGCTGATGCTTTGAGTAGGAGGCACATGCTTGTTCAAGAAACCAATTTTGAAGTTGTAGGATTTGATTTTCTCAAAGAATTGTATAAAACAGATTTAGATTTTAAGGAAGCATTTGAGGCATGTTGTAACCCTGTTCTAACAGATAGAAGCCAGTGGCTGGATTATTTCTTGTAGGAGGACTTACTATTCATAAGAAACCAACTGTGTGTACCAAAATGTTCCATGAGAGAAAATTTTATCAAGGAGAAGCATAGTGGTGGACTTGTTGGACACTTTGGTATTGACAAAAATTATGAGAAACTGATTCATTTCTATTAATGGCCCAAGATGAGAGCAGAAGTGGACAATTTTTTGAAAAATTGAAAAATCTGTCAATATGCCAAAGGAAGGAGCCAGAATGTAGGATTGTACACTCCCTTGCCTATTCCAGACAGGCCTTGGGACATGGTGTGTATGGATTTTTTTCTACGATTGCCCAAGACTCAGAGAGGGAATGATGCAGTCTTTGTTGTAGTGGACAGATTCTCCAAAATGGCACATTTTATTCCATGTTGCAAAACTAGTGATGCCACCCATGTTGCTAACTTGTTTTTCAAAGAAGTTGTTAGGTTGCATGGGTTGCCCAAGAGTATTGTTTCAGACAGAGACACCAGATTCGTGGGCCATTTTTGGAGGACACTATGGAATAAAATTGGTACCAAACTGAGTTTCATCTCAGCTTATCATCCTCAGACTGATGGACAAACTGAGGTAGTGAATAGGAGTTTGGGAAATTTGTTGAGAAGTCTTGCAGGAGAGCATCCCAAGCAGTGGGATCATATTTTTCCTCAGGCAGAATATGCATATAATGAATTTCCAAATAGAAGAACAGGGTAGATTCCATTCCATATTGTCTATGGAATGCACCCCAGAGGAATATCAGAGTTAAGAAATATGGGAAAGGCAGAACTGAGGAGTGTTGATGGTGAGAAATTTGCTTCAAAGATCCAAGCCATACATGAACAAGTTAAACAGCAGCTACAAGGCAGCAGAATTAGATACAAGGGCATAGCAGACTTGAATAGAAAAGAAGTCCATTTTGAAGTAAGACATCTGGTTTTGGCGCACTTGAGAAAGGAGAGATTCCCAAAGAAGCAGTATAACAAGCTGAAGTTCAAAAATATTGGACCATGCAAGATACTTAGAAATTTTTCTGCAAATGCTTATGAGATTGAATTGCCTCCTAATGTTGGAATATCTCCCATTTTTAATGTTACAAATTTGTACAAGTATGAAGATGATGGTGCAGAAGAGGGACCAGTAGACAAGGAACAAATTGAGTGGAAAAAGCAGCTACCTCCAGCATGACCATTGCAACCAGAGAAGATATTGGACAAGAGAGTGTTCAGGAAGACCAGAGGACAAGAGTACTTACAGTACTTAATCAAATGGAAGGACCAGCCAGAGGAAGATGCCAATTGGATGACTGAAAGAGTGTTGCAGAAGATAGGCAGATCAGTGGAAGAGCTCATGGATAGGAGTCCATGAAGAAAATTGCCCTCGGGAGTCTAATGCAGGGGCATTAGACACTAGCCAAAAATGTAGGAGGTTTTGTCCACATGTTGTGGCTAGAAGGGTTCGAAATCATTTGAATTGTAATAGCTAGGTGTCAATACCTCAGCTTCCTGTTGCATTTAGATCGGTTATAATTAGTAGAATTCGAATAGTTAGGTTAAGTCCATCTGTGAGATTTCAGTTATTCGAATAAATTGTAATTAGGCTTTTGGTTTACTGAAAACAGTCCTCACAGAGGAACCGAAGAGGCACATAATGATGTATATAAATTGTATTCCCTGAATGCATAAGGGGAGGAGATTTCTGCAATAAAATCTGTGTGTTAAACAATTTCTTCTGGTTGAATAAATTTCATGCTCATTGGCTACCAAATTGTCTTGGATAGATAATTGTGGGGGGATTTGTTTAATTGTGAGGTAATTGAACACTGCCCTATATATAATTTTTGAATTGAGATGTTGTACAATCTCTGCATCTCTCTGTTCATTGTTTCCATTTAATTGTCTGAACAATTGAAAACTCCATCCGCAAACGAGTTCTGTGTAAAATCGTGGTCGTCAAACTCTGTTCCAAAATAGTGGAAACCCCGCTTAATAAAGAGATAAACTTGTTTCGTTGTTAATTGGAAATCCTACCCCAAGGTTAGACCCTTAGTTAGTGAATCGAAGGATAGTGTAAACCCGACTTAACACCTGGTCAATCATGTTCCAAAACCGAGAGTGGATTTGCAAAACCAAACCGTCCATATCACACCGCTTTTGTGGAGTAAACGGTATTTTCCATTTGGGAGCGATTCCATAGAGCAGTTGACATGTGGACTACGGCGGGACCCCCAAAACCGCCTTTTCGAGTGCCATCACATATTAAAGTTTGACTGAGGAGGCAGTGCGATATCGACGAATGCCGTTGATCTAGAGGGAAGCCCATCGAACGGTGGTCGCATTCGGAAGTAGCACGAAGGATAATCTAAGGTATGTTGTATGTATTTAATTGAATTCCACCGATTGTATGTGTGGGCCTATAGTATATTAAAGTGTTTCTTTGCAAATATTTTCGGGTTGTTAATATAAGTCGGAGGGATTAAGGTTGTAAGGTATAAGGAGGCGGACATAGGACTGTCGCAAAGTTATAATGTGGGGAATTAAAGTCCAGAAATATATTTAAAATTTTCCAAAGTTTGTTGAATATATTTATTTGTCAATTTCTTCGAAATTGATAAATAAAATTACAAGGAAGTTGCGGAAAACCACATGGAGGTGGACTGAGTTAATTGAGAGAAAATGTTGATAGAGCAACAATAGTAGACTAGCTCTCCTTAGGGGCCGACTTTCAGTTTTGTGGCTGTCAACCATTATTGTGAAATCCAAAGAAAATAGAGACTAACTCCTCCTTTAACTAAGGAAGTAATTAATCCGATTCTAAGTATGCAGCTAGCCTTTCAATATTGATGTGATCAAGAGATTGACTCTATTTTTTCTACTGCTAATTTATGTACTGAAGTTTTTCCTCATGAAGAAACAAATGTAGAAAAAAATGAGGTTGATGTTGTCTTACATTCACAAGAAGGCTTATGGTTAGAAATTATTCATCAAAATGAGTGTCTTCAGACAGAATGTAGCCATCTCCATCAAGATATATCATATTTTCTTGAGGAAGGTATATTAGTATGAAATGAAGATGTCGTATCAGATAATGATGAAGAATGTACATATATTATTTTTAAGAAGGATCCTGAGTAAAAAAAATTGGAACAAAGAGTAGTCCTAGATGAAGCTTGTTATTTGAATCCTCAGGACCAAGTATTTTTCCAATATCCTTTTGTTGGCCTCTTAGAATCATTTAAAGAAGGAGTATGTTATTCCATGGATTGTTTGCTACAACATTTGAGGAGAAAGTTGAACACTTGTGTTCAACAACACTAAATATGGGAGTGGTCATTTCCTTTTTTCAGCCTGCTAAAAAAGGTGAACAAGAATCAATCATGTATTCATTTACTTGATTGGTTATATTGGAAAAAGGAGTTCACTTAGTGTATATATCACCTCTAAGTTAGAGTAGATAGGTAGGTGTGAAAATAAGCTCAGTACTTTGAACATTTTTCCAGTTTTAGTTTCAGATTTATTTCTATTTTTCAATTCAAGTTCATTCCAGACTTTATTTTGCAAAGAGCGTTGATTTTAGCGTAAATATTTTCAGCCATAGAGGTTTTGTAGCAGATTAAGTTGCATATTTGGGATGAGCCTGTTAGCCACCTATAAAATTTGTTATATCCAAAGGTGGCTAAAACATTTTTTGAGCCTTCAATAAAAAATTTTATTGCTAAAAATGTTATCTCTTGAAGACTCATGGAGACATCATGCCCTTTGTCTAAATCTTCACTGTTGTTTCCATTTCGAACTCTGAAATTCTGTTGATTCCATAGTAAGAAGACTGCTGCAAAACACCATTGTTTCCTTCATTCCACTTCAAAAATAACCTTCATTATTTCCCCTTCATTTCCAAAAATTCCTCTATTTTCCATTTCTCTCCATTTCCCCTTCATAAGTCCTCTTTACAAAGTTTAAAACTCATTTTTAAACTTTGCCGAAACCCCCAAATCCATCAAAAACTGTGAAAATTTTCATAAAAAATAAAGTTTTTAAAATACAGGCTTAAGGCCCTTTGGGCTAAGTCCTAACCACTTCCACACATATGACTTGGTGCTTGAACCAAACGCTAAGCCCATTTGGCACTTATCGCATCAGAGAAATCGGAGCGCGCAAGTCTATTTCTTATGGTAGAACCTCCGAAAAGCCCTTTGTTTATAAACCCCTGATCTTGTTATTATTTCATATAACCCTTGGGCCTGAAATCAGGCGCTAAGCATTGTTTAAAACCCATCTCCAATGCATATTTTTCTTTGTAAATTCATAAACCTACTTTTCCTAAGTTTTGTTCTAAGCCCGCCAGAGCAACGTTTTTTAATGTAAATGGGTAGATTGAAAAGTCCCGAAGCGCTAATCGCATCGGAGAATTCAAAATGGGTAGATTGAAAGACCAGCACTGAAGTTCGGATGTGATTGTCCCTTATACATATTAAGCCCTAGGCCTATCACATTTCACATAAACTAACGACCCCGCAGATGGGTGCCAAGCCATATCATATATATAACCCGCCTAAGCCATAAGACCTTTGTATTTCATTAATTTTTGGTTTTCATAAGTTTTCAAGGGGTCCCGCCGTTCATTAATCTAACCCATTCCCGACCGTTGATCTTAAGCTGATCAAACGGCCCGTGCAACATTGCATCGCAAGTTTTTATTGGGCGCATGTTATTTCCTCTCCCCGATTGGCGATCTCTCGATCAATCGTGAGCCGTTGATCTCCTCTCCGCCTTCCCCAATCCAACGACCCTCATTTTCTCCAATCATAAACCCTTCCTCCACCTTTGAACCCCTTCGATTCGCTCCCCACCGTTGATCTGATCATCAGATCGATGGCCAGCACTCAATCCAATCGGTGCCATACAAGTACTTCCCCTCCCCAATCGCATGCCTCCGATTGCATCTAGACTGTCCACGTGTCCAGATTGGACGATCCAAAATGTAGCTCTCCACTTTGGTTAAAAACATACGGCCCAGCTCTATAATGTTTTCCAACCAATCTCAGCCGTTGATCTCTGTAGATCAATGGCCCATATTAACCCCTCTCTCCGCCTGTGTATTAATTCATTTATAAACCAGATCAAATCTTAACCGTTGATCTGTTCCATCTAACGGTTCTTATTAATCCTGACAGGCTTGCCTCCTGTGGGTCCTTTCTTCCTCAGTTTCTGATCCTAGCCATTCATCCTTGCTCCAATGGCCCAGATTGAAACTTCCCATCTTCCTTTCGCCCGCGCATCTTGCCTATATCGCGCTTGCTTACCTACCATTAGATCTGAGGCCCAAGATCTAACGGCTGATGTTCTATATCGTGTAACTTTTGGCATGAAGGTTAATTTCCTAAGGGATACGCGATATAAGTGGTTTTAAGAAGCCATGTGTCAGGCGGGAATGCATATCGCGTTCAAAAAGGCAAAACCGCCTCCCCGCCTTTTCACTGCGTGAAACCCGTGGTTTTCATCCCCAAAACCACTTTCCCTCTTTCCATTTGTGTTTCATCGCGCGCCTCCTCAGCCGTTGATCTCGTAGGGCTGATCTCATCCGACGGCTCACGATCATCCATGAACCCCGCTCTTCTTTCATTTGCATTTTCTCTGCCAAAAGGTTTTTAAGCTATTTTCCTTCGCATTTTCTCCCATTTCTTTATTGAGCGGCTTTTCTCCATTATACGTCCCGGATCTCTCCGAACCGTCGATCTCTGCAGATCGACGGTTCTGACTTAAAATCTCCCACAACTTTCCTTTTGAACACTGCACGCAAATCTCCACCGTTGAATGCTGTCATCAAATGGCCTTGCTCCTTCCCCACAACCTCTGAAGCAGTTTACCAAATAACACAGGATTTTATAATATTTTTTTATTTTGTAGGTTTTAATGGTTTTTTCCATTTTATAAAAGGAAAATTGAAGCCGAGGATGATGATCCTCCAGGCTCTCACTTATCAAGAAGAAATCATTAAGCAGGGTTCAATTCCACGTTTCGTTAATGCTTCATGGGCATTAATGCCATATGAGCCCTTTGCAGCACCTGCACATCGACAAGACATGGTGAAATTCAAAAGAGTATCAGTGTTGAAGACCTACCACAGTAGAACTGAAGATTGAAGATGAATTCCATAGTTTAATGGATTACGGCTAAGATCGATTATCAAAAGCCTAATCCATTGGATTAAACACAATTAAAGAAAATAATAAACATTTATCAGATAGAGGACGCCTCCACTGCCACATCAGAGGCAAACTGATTCCTCTCAGCTACCCAATGCCACCTGTAGCCTCAAGCATTCAACAAAGGCCGAATTATGATCAGAAAATCAGATATTGCCTGAATGCAGCCGAATAGTTAATTCTGCCAAAGGAAATTAATGCAAAAAATATCAGTAGAGTTACTACAACATGACACAGAGCCTTAAAGTCAACAAAATCTCCCACCAAGCTTAACTCTTAAATGTAAAACAATTAATACATAAAAATATCTGTAAACTTCTCCATCGAGCCCCTCAAAGGCTAAAAAGTCTTAAATCTGTCTTAATTGACCTGGGAGATATTTTATCCCTCCCACCTCCTCATTCCTTCTATAAATACTCCTGTAGAAGATGAGAAAATTTTGGTTGTAGAACTTTGAAATATACTTGAGCTTGAAAATTCTACTTGTAAATAGTGTTCACGGGATCTTGAAGCTCTGCTTGTGATTAAAATAAGTTAGTCTCAGAAGTGAAGATGATTTCTGAAATGAAACATTGGAATTAAAGCTGTAACTAGTTTGAAGCATCAATACAAGATGATTTATGGGATCCTGGTCTATGTCAACGGTGATATTATTTCTTATTGTAAATCGTTATTTTATTTCTGTTTTCACTCTGTCCATCTTCTCTGATAAATAACAACAAGCATAGAGTTAGGATTTACTATATATCAGTACCCTTCTCTGACTAAGAAGCTTTATCTGAATGTTTTCTTCTAAATTGTGTTGTTTGGGAATGATTTAATTTAGTTCAAGCAGTTAGGAATGCAGGCGTTCCCTCGTCCTACTATCTAGACTAATTTTTATTCTTGAATGTTATTTTTAGTTTATGTTAATTAGAGATGAACTGAGGAAATTATGGTGAGCCTTGTACTTTAGTTTTATCCCCAATGAATAGCTGAAAGTTTCCCTAAAAATGTGTTGAAAGAAGGCTAGGTTCAAAGTCCTTACCTGATCTTAGAATATTCTTCGTTATTATATGTGTTTCCCTTTGTGTTTAAATGTTTTTCTATTGAAAGTGCATCAAAAGCTGGCTAGTTTCAAAGTACTTACCAGATCTTAGATTACTTTTATGTCTTTCTTAAGTGTATGCCAAAAGCAAGATAGTTTCAAAGTACTTACCTGATCTTAGGCTGCTCTTTGTTCTTCGTTTATTTAATTCCCCTTCTTGTTGTGACATTTCATTCCATAAAATCAACTTTAAAGAGATCCTTAGACATAGATGACTTGCCCCATGGACCACTCTTGAACCTTGTTGTTTTCAATTAAACCCTATTATGACTCCATAGCCTAATGGACTAAAAACCAGCGTTATATCTATATTTTTAGCCAAAGCTCATTCTAATTGCTTGCAAATTCACACCTTTGAAACTCCTTCCATTTAGAACTTTCCACTCAAATAATTATCATGCTGAACCATCCAAGACAAAAAAAAACCCTCGGACTTCATAACTAGCCTAATATCATTACCCAAAAGCTCTTAAAGATAAATCCTTCTTTGTACTTATTGGAGAGATCCCTTTCCGGATTTAGGAGGGCTAGATCCTAGAATCCCAAAGTGGTTGAAACAGTGTTTCTCCCTGCAGTCAGACTTTCCAATATTGCTGATTACGGGGAGCTAACATCTTCTGGTGACTCTGCTGGGGAGTTGAGTTATTTTCTTGTTGGATACTTTAAATATCTCAGAAACCCCTTTACTCACTAAACATTTGGCATATTGGCCAGCTGAGCCACCAGCAGTAACATATTTTGGTGACTCCACTGGGGACCTGAGTTATTTTCTTTTTGGATACTTTAAATATCTCAGAAACCCCTATACTCACTAAACATTTGGCATATTGGCCAGCTAAGCCACCAGCATTAACATCTTCTGGTGACTCCACTGGGGAGTTATGAGTGATTTTCATTTCAAATAATCATAAGATATCAGAAATTCCTTTCTTTCAAATGACATTCGTTCTATTAGTTGTTTGAACTGTTAAGCATAACATCTCTGGCCAAAAAACATTGTTTAGTGAGTAAAAGCAGCCCTTTTCAAGCACTACCAACTAATGATAATCCTGATAAAACTTGTTTGAATCAGTGACAAACTAGGGTAAACCCTAGGATTCTCACAAGAGTTTATCTAACCTTGAAGGATCAGTTGGCTTAGCCATAAGAGTAGACTTCCTTTGTCTCATAACTGTAGCTAATTTGTGAAACAGATTTAGGACACTCTTAATCAACCAATAGGACTGAAAAATAACTCAGAAAACCCAAAAATATTTTAGATTGGTATTCAATAAACATGGTGGTGGACCATAAAACCTTTTATCTCCAAAAGAGCTAAAAAATTCCACTTGGTGACTCCACAATCCTTAACAAACTTCAAGACTCCACTGGGAAGAACCATTATCATTGTAATATCATTTAAACTCAGTTAGAGGATTGTAGGATTAAAATTTGTGTAAAACAGATTAGTTGACCTCTTAAATACTGTCATATCTGGTCAAATTTTTCTTGTTTAGTTGGGTCTAAAAACACAACATAGTGGCTCCTAGAAAGATTCATACTAGAGCCTATCCTGACCCAGATCCACCTGAGATAGTTGATAACCCAGAAAGTATCCTTAGGAAGTCTCCTAAGATAAAATTTTCAACTATTTTCATATCACCCTTGAGATCTAATTCAGTTCCTGAAAATCTTGTAGCTCTACAAAAATAACAAGTAGACTTAAGAAATCCATTTAGAACTAGGTCTCTTGATGATTTAGATCAGCTAGATTCTGAGTCTTCACTTTCATCTCCTAAAACAAGTGAACATCCTGGTAGTAGAGAAACAACACCACTTGATTTACATTTCCTTTCCAATTTAGGTGTCTCTCATCCAAGATCAGCTCAGCAATCCATTCCTGGTCCATCCACATCTGCTCATCCTACATTCACTGTCCAAACCACTCCTCTTCAGCCCATTTTCGCTTTAGTTAATCCACCTCTTGTAAATCCACCTCCACCACATATCATGGCAACATGGTATTCTCCCTTAGTCCTTCCTATACCATTAGTCAATATTCCAAAGGACTATCAGTCCAAAATACCATTGTATGATGCAAGTAATGCTACCACTGCAACACAACATGTGGATAAGATGAATGACTGCTTTGACAGAAATGAAATCGATGATGAATCTGTCAAACTAAGACTATTTGCTCAGATTTTTGGGGGAGAAGTAAGAAAATGGTTTAAAATTTTAGCCCCCCATAGTATCAATGATCTCCAAGCCTTCCATCATGTTGTCTCCCCGTAATCAGCAAGATTGGAAAAAGTCCGAATGCGGGGAGAAACACCGTTTCAACCACTTTGGGATTCTAGGATCTAGCCCTCCTGAATCTGGAGAGGGATCTCTCTAATAGTGCAAAGATGGATTTATCTTTGAAAGCTTTTGGGTAATGATATTAGGCTAGTTATGAAGGTCGAGGGTTTTTGTTTGTTTTGGATGGTTGAGCATGATTATTATTTGAGGTGGAAAGTTCTAAATGCAAAGAGTTTCAAAGGTGAGAAGTTGCAAGAAATAGGACAAGATTTGGCCAAAAATATGGATAATTGCAGGTTTTAGTCCATTGGGCTATGGATTCATAATATGGTTTAATTGAAACAACAAGGGGCAAGAGTGGTCCATGGGGCAAGTCATCTATGTCTAAGGATCTCTTTAGAGTTTGATTTATGGAATGAAATGATACAACATGAAGGGGAATTAAAAAAATGAAGAACAAAGAGCAGCCCAGGATCTGGTAAGTACTTTGAAACTAGCTAGCCTTTGACAAACACTTAAGAAAAACATAAAATAAATCCAAGATCTGGTAAGTACTTCGAAACTAGCCAGCCTTTGATATACTTTCAATAGAAAACATTTAAAACACAAAGGGAAACTTAAAGGAAACTATTGGAGAAGAAACTAGCGGGCATGGCTCACCACAAACCTCTCCTAGCTCTGCTTTACTTGGTAAACTTTCAAGACAAACACAAAGATAACAAAGAATGGTCTAAGATCTGGTAAGTACTTTGAAACTAGCCAGCTTTCAACACATTCCAAGGGAAACTTTAAAATAGTCTTTGGGGATAAAACTAGGACCAGGGCTCACCATATCTTCCTTAGTTCATCTCTACTTAACATAAAATGAAAATAACATTCAAGAATCATATTTAGCTAAGACAGGAGGATGAGGGAACTCCAACATTCCTACTAATTGAACTGAATTAAATCATTCCTAAATAACACAATTTGGAAGAAAACATTAAGATAAAGCTTATCAGTCAGAGAAGGGTACTGATATACAGTAAAACCTAACTCTATGCTTGTTGTTATTTATAAGAGAAGATGAAAAAAGCGAAAATAGAAGTAAAGTAATGATTTACAATAAGAAAAACGTCACGTCGACATAGACCAGGATCCCATAAATCAACTTCTATTGATGCTCCAAACCAGTTACAACTTTAAGTCCAATGTTTCAGTTTAGCAATCATCTACACTTCTCAGACTAAATTATCTATCACAAGTAGAGCTTTAAGAGCCCGTGAATACTATTTACAATTAGGAGTCTCAAGCTCAAGTATATTTCAAAGTTTAGCAACCAACATTTCCTCATCTTCTACGGAAGTATTTATAGAAGAAATGAGGAGGTGGGATATGATAAAAGATATCCTAGAACAATTAATACAGACTTAATACTCCTCGGCCTTTGAGGGGCTCGATGGAGAAGTTTACATATGTGTCCTCTGTATTAAATTTTTTACATTAAGAATTAAGCTCAGTGGGAAATTTTGTTGACTTTAAGGCTCTGTTTCATGTTGTAGTAACTCTGCTGATATTTTGCATTAAGTTCCTTAGAAAAATTAACTATTCGGCTACGGTGAGGCAAAAATCTGATGTTTTGATAATAACTCGGCCTCTGTTTGAATGCTTTGAGGCAACAACTGGCACTGGGGTTGATGAGGAGATCCAGTCTCTTGTAGAAAAATGCTCAAAAATTTAGTTTCTCAGAATTGTTCCAAACTAGAACGACTGGAAAGAGCTCGGAAAAATGATCCTATAGATGTGAACGGTACTGAAAACTGACACCGTATGAGAAAGTTATTCAACTTTGAATTTTCTCAATTTCAGTAAAAAAAATGGCCAAATGAACTTTAAAAAATATTTTATTAAAAAACGAATATTCCATAGAATATTCTGGGAATATTTCGTGGAATATTCCACAGAATATTCTGCAGAATATTCCGCAGGCGGCTAATCAAAGGGTGCCACGTGGCCAGCCCGGAGGCTGCCACGTGGCCCCAAGGTCAAACAAACAGTTCAATAAAATTTTATGTGTTTGCGGCAAGGTTCGACCCCAGGTCGGGGTGGTGGCAACGGAATGGCCCAACCAACGGGCCACGATGTGGTTCTTGTTAACCATAGGCGGGAGCTTTTATTTAACATTTCCTTTTTGTTTGGGCGGGGCCCGAAAGGGGGCCAGCCCCCTCATCATATAACCCTATGGCACGGAACCGTGGCTAATTCGAATTGGCATGCAGCAGATATGTAAACATTTATCATCACCATCAACCATGTGAACGGGCGGAAATCCCGGCTTATGTAACGGTTGCGGTTGAACAACCAACTGTTTGTGTTAACAATTTAAAAGGCGGGTTGGACGGTGGTCCATGTGACCCCGTCCACCTAGCATTTAACTTAACCTTAACCGTTCGAATTTTGGTGGAGCACGCCGCTAAAATTGGTGCCATTACTATTTTAACTGAGTTTAACTCCAGTTATCCACATTTAGTGGAGATTTTCAAGGGGACACTGGGCAAAACTTCAGTTAGCCATAACTAGAGCTAGGGAAGTCCAATTGAAGTGAATTTTTTTTTTGATTTAGGGGTATTGAAGCATTCTGGAGCTGTTGGGACAGGTTGCAGAGCCATCAGGGCACTCTGTTAGTGATTTAATTATCAAATTTGATTTTGGAGCCACCGGGGCTTGGTGAAAGGTCACCTGTATTGGACTATACTCATCCATTTGAGGTGAATGAATAGTCGATTTTTACTGTTTTTAGTCCTCTGTTTCTGAATTTGCAGCTAATTTATCCTTTTGAGGCTTTCTTCACAGTGTAATACTAATTTTGAGCATTAATGAAAAAGGGAAAATCCAATTTGGAGGCTTTTGGACCCAGCAGAGGTAGCCCAAGAGAGGGGTGAACTACTTAAAGAAATGCTTACTGTTATGCTGTGTATTTTTGTTGTTATTTTTCAAATTTTACTACATTAAACAGTAATTTTTAATAAGTCCACTTTTCACAATGAGAGTTATACAGTGATCAAAACTCATTTGTTTCACTTCAAACGACATTACTTCCATTGCAGAATACTTGAACTTGCTTATTCACACATAAAATTTGGTTAATGAATACTTTGCAAACATAAACAAATACTTTCATTTCTAGATCGATTTAGTGTTAACTTCATATTTCTTGAGGCAGAGCCAGTAAGAGGGCCAGAAGCTTCTGGTTTCATCCTTTCTGGTAAAGGTGAAATAACCAATAAAATCCCCTACTGTCTATCTCTGTATAAGAAATATTTTGGTCACAAATTTTCAGATCAGATTGGTATCAGAGCTCTAGGTTTTGCTTAAGAGTTTGTGAAATTTGTGCAAGAATATTGTGGTGTTCTGCAAATTTGATGCTTACTAGGCTGAAATTGAAAAGAGGGGAAGTTCAATTGGTTAGAGAACAAGATAATCCTCAACCAAGGAGGGCTAGGGTGCCATTATCTCCACCTTCCATTTCATCCTCATTAGCCTTAGAATCAGCCACAAACATGTCTTCCAAAGAAGGAGAAGTACATGAGGAAGTGGATCCCAAGGAAGAAGAAAGAGTCTTTAGAAAATCTTTCTTGGACATGACTGAGATGGTTAGGATCCTCTATCAGGAGAGAAATGATAGGATTGCTGGAGAAGGGTCTAGAAATCAAAGAGAAGAAGGAGATTCTTCAGGAGGGAAGAAAGACATGGATGATTCTAAGAAAGGGAATGGAGGAAATGGTGATCCTTCATCTCCATCATCATCCTCTTCCTCCACATCATCCTATTCAACTTCTGTTAATCAATCACACAAAACAAAAACATCTCTTAGAAATCCTTTGTTAAAACTTGATGTGAAGTTTGAGTTGCCGATGTTTAATGGTGATGTGAATGCAGAAAAATTGGATAACTAGATTAAAAAGATAAAAGTCTATCTAAGAATTCAGAATTTACATGATGATGACACAAAAATCCAATTAGCCTCTTTGAGAATGGATGGAGCAGCTTTGGTTTGGTTGGAAGCCAAGACCAGGGAGGAAATTAAAAAGCATGGTAAGATAACTCTAACTTGGAATGAGTTTATTACTGCTATTAAGAAATAGTTTTATCCTCTTGCTCATATTCAAAAAGAAATCATGAATTGGAAAAATTTTAGGCAACTTAAGGGTCAAAATGTGCAAGATTATACCCAAGAGTTTAGAAGGAGAGCACTTCTACTTGGGGTAGACTTACAAAGTCAAGACACTTTGTTGAAATACATAGGAGGTTTTCACAATTACCTGCAACATACTATTCTAATGTTTAATCCTACCAGCTTAGATGAAGTCTGTGTCTAGGCTACACATTTAGAAGCTAGAGGAAAGAATACTTTTGATGAGGATAGTAATTTCAAAAACAAAGGAAAGAAGAGAGTTGCAAATTCAAGAAAAGAAAAAGGAAAGTTCTTTTGCAAGAACTATTCAAAGACAAGTCATGATGAAGATCATTGTTGGAAGCTTCATCCTGAACTGAAACCAGAAAAATATAAGAACAAAAACAAGACCAAAGAAAAGGAGAAAATTGTAGCAATAGTTGAGCAAGAATTAGGGTCAGACTCAGGAGATGAGACAAAAATCATAGCCATGGTTTTAAAGAACATTAAGGGGAAAGAAGTGGTGCAAGACACAACTCCTAGTTCTAGCTCTTTGAATTGTCACAAAGATACTCATGAAGAAAAGAGGAGGATAGAGCTCTTCCATGTGAGGGTAATTTCAAAACATACCAAAATTGATACACTGTTTGATAGTGGGTCACAAGCGAATCTTATATCTGAAGATTTGGTCAAGCAGCTTAAACTTGAGACCATTCCACCTCCGAAGCCTTATCCACTTGGATGGATATGCAATGATGCCAATTTGCAAGTTTCAAGGAAGTGCATATTGTGCTTTGCAATAACTGCACACTTTATTGACATAGTTGAACTTGATGTGGTGTCGCTTGATATCTCAGGTATTGTTTGGGGAAGTCCTTACTTATTTGACAGGAAGGCCATCCTTCATCGCCATGAAAACAAGTATCACTTGTTCAAATATGGTAAAGAGTACATTGTGAGAGCTCACAAGAAGAAGCTGGAATCTTCTTTACTCCATGCAAGTCAATTGAAAAGATTGGTTAATGCAAGTCAAAGTCTAACTTTGCTAATGTTGAAACGACCAGATTTTGAGCATTCGCCTTTTTATGATGTTGCTAATAATATGTCTCAGTTTAATAACAATTTTTCTTTGAAAGAAGATGATGTTATGTTACAAAAATTACCTTTCGGGTCATCCAATGCAGAGAATGAAGTGTCAAAGCAAAGCAATGCAAGCAAGGAGGACACACAATTCAGCATGCGACAAAGTTGGTTTCAGAATGGTAGAATTCGCCATGGGAAAAATTTGCAAGGTGACGGATATTTTAAGTCTTTCTGGAAGTTTGATCAGTGTAGAAAAAGTTTGTTTTCTACAGATTACAATTGTTGTTCTGCAAATTTTAATCATTTTCATCATGACTTCGTCAATCTTAGCAATGGTCGATCAGTTGATTCAAGAGACAGATTATCATTTTCTCAAAAGATTCATTTGATTAAATCGGGTAGATTTCAGTTATTCAAGGGTGGAAGAGTGGAGAATCAGTCTCCACATTATCATTTTCACTAGTCAGAGAGCTTTTGGGGTCCAAAAGCTTCTCATTTGGGAGGTGTGATCAGGAGATCCAGTCTCTTGTAGAAAAATGCTCAATAATTTAGTTGCTCAGAATTTTTCCAAACTAGAACGAGTGGAAAGATCTCGGAAAATCGATCCTGTAGACATGAACGACACTGAAAACCGACACCGTATGAGAAAGTTATTCAACTTTGAATTTGCTCAATTTCAGTAAAAAAAATGGCCAAATGGACTTTACAAAATATTTTATTAAAAAAGAATATTCCACAGAATATTCTGGGAATATTCTGTGGAATAATCCATAGAATATTCTACAGAATATTCTATAGGCGGCCAATCAAAGGGCACCACATGGCCAGCCTGGAGGCTGCCACGTGGCCCCAAGGTCAAACAAACGATTCAATAAAATTTTATGTGTGCGCGGTAGGGTTCGACCTCGGGTTGGGGCGGTGGCAATGGAATGGGCCAACCAATGGGCCACAGTGTGGTTCTTGTTAACCATATGTGGGATCTTTTATTTAACGTTTCCTTTTTGTTTGGGCGGGGCCCGAAAGGGGGCCAGCCCCCTCATCATATAACCCTATGGCAAGGAACCGTGGCTAATTCAAATTGGCATGCAGCAGATATGTAAACATTTATCATCACAGTCAACCATGTGAATGGGCGAAAATCCCAGCTTATGTAATGGTTGCGGTTGAACAACCAACCGTTTGTGTTAACGATTTAAAAGGTGGGTTGGACGGTGGTCCATGTGACCCCGTCCACCTATCATTTAACTTAACCTTAACTGTCTGAATTTTGGTGGAGCGTGCCACTAAAATTGGTGCCATTACTATTTTAACTGAAGTTAACTCCAGTTCTCCATATTTAGTGGAGCTTTTCAAGGGGACACTGGGCAAAACTTCAGTTAGCCATAACTGGAGCTAGGGAAGTCCAATTGAAGCGATTGTTTTTTTTGATTTGGGGGTATTGAAGCATTCTGGAGCTGTTGGGACATGTTGCAGAGCCATCAGGGCACTCTATCAGCAATTTAATCAGCGAATTTTCTTGTGGAGCCACCAGGGCTTGGTGAAAGATCAACTGTATTGGACTATACTCATCCATTTGAGGTGAATGAATAGTCGATTTTTACTGTTTTCAGTCCTTTGTTTCTGAATTTGCAGCTAATTTATCCTTTTCAGGATTTCTTCATAGTGTAATACTTATTTTGAGCATTAATGAAAGAGGGAAAAGCCTATTTGGAGGCTTCTGGACCCAGCAGGGGTAGCCCAAGAGAGGGGTGAATTTCTTAAACAAATGCTTACTGTTATGCTATGTATTTTTGCTGTTATTTTTCAGATTTTACTACATTAAACAATAACTTTTAATAAGTCCACTTTTCACAATGAGACTTATACAGTGATCAAAACTCATTTGTTTCACTTCAAACCACATTACTTCCATTGCAGAATACTTGAACTTGCTTATTCACACATAAAATTTGGTTAATGAATACTTTGCAAACATAAACAAATACTTTCGGTTCCAAATCGATTTAGTGTTAACTTCATATTTCTTTAGGCAGAGCTAGTAAGAGGGCCAGAAGCTTCTGGTTTCATCCTTTCTAGTAAAGGTGAAATAACCAGTAAAAGCCCCTATTGTCTATCTCTATATAACAAATATTTTGTTCACACATTTTTAGATCAGGGGTAGCTGAGAGGAATCAATGGCCTCTGTTGTGGTGGTGGAGGCTTTTCTGTATGATGATCGTTTGATTTCCCCTTTAATTCTATTTTAATTTAATGGATTAGGATTTTGATAATCAATCTTAGCCGTAATCAATTAAACTATGGAATTCGTCTTCAATATTCAATTCTGTTGTGTTTTTTCTTCGACACTGATACTCTTTTGATTATTTTATTGTCTGTGTCTTGTTGATGTGCAGAGCTGCACAGGGCTCATATGGCATCAATTTCCATGAAGCATCGACGAGACGTGGAGTTTGAACCCTGTGAATGGTTTTATTTTTATGAATCAAAGACATGGGAATCTTCATCCCTAGCCTTTATCTTTTATTCAATGTAATGGAAAAACCATTAAACACCTACAAAATCCAAACCTAATTAATAAATCCTATGTTATTGGGTTTAACTACTTCAGAGGCTATAGGGAGGAGCGTGGTCGTTGGATGGCAGCATCCAACGGTGTAGATCTATTTGCGGGAGGTCAAAAGGAAAGCGAGGGAAAATTAAGTTAAAACCATTGATGTATAACTAACCATGAAGATCAACGGTCGGGATTAGAAGTGAAACAATAATGTGAAGGGGTCACATTATTTCGAAAATAGAAGAAAATGCTAGAAAATGGGTTTTAAAACCCTTTGGCGGAAGAAATTGCAAAGAAAATGATATTAGGGTTTCAGGAGGATCGTGGGCCGTCAGATGAGATCGGCCCATGAGATGGACGGTGGAGATCTGCGTTAAAAACCCTTTGGAAGAGGCAGAGGGAGATAGCGTAAGGCCAGATTAAATCTGGACCGTTGATCTATGGAGATCAACGGTGGAAGGAGCGCGCGATGAAACATAAGGGGAAAAAGGAAAAGTGGTTTCGGGGACAAAAACCATTGGTTTGGCGTAGAGAAAAGGCAGGTATGCAGTTTTTCCTTTTGGAATGCGATATGCATCCCCACCCGACACGTGGCATCAGAAAGCCACCTATATCACATGATTTTTGAAAATTATCCTCTGTGCTTAAAGTTACGCGATATGGAATGTGGGCTGTCAAATCTAGGGCCTCAGATCCAACGGTGGAGAATGAGTGTGATATGAGATAGATGCGCAGGCGGTAGGAAGATGGGTGGTTTCAATCTGGGCCATGGGATCGAAGATTTGAATGACGGAGATTAGTTCTTAAGGGAGGCAGGACCCACAGGGGTCGGGCTCGGCGGGGTTAAATATGAGCCGTTGGATGTGAGGATCAACGGTGGAGATTATATCTGGGGTTTTAAACGAAATAATACAATGGAGGAGGAAATATTAACAAGGGCCGCTAATATACAGATATCAGCGGCTGCGATTTGGCCTAAAACATTAGAACGCGGGGTGCATGATTTTAAACCAAAGTCAGGAAATGCGATCTGGACCATCCGATCTGGACACGTGGATGGCCCAGATGCAATCAGGGCTCGACGATCAGCGGGGGGAAGAACTTGTATATCGCCGATGCGATTGAGCGTTGGCCGTCGATCTGTAGATCAGATCAACGGTGGGGAGTGAATTGGAGGGGTTCAAAGGTAGAGGAAAGGTTAATGATCGGGGCGAATATGGACCATTCGATCTAGGAAGGTGGGGAGGAGATCAATGGCTCTCAATTGATCGGTGGATGACCAATCAGGGAGAGAAATAAAATGCGCCCGATGAAAACTTTGCGATGTGATGTAGAGAGGGCCGTTTGATTGGCTTAAGATCAACGGTGGAGATTATCGCAAGTATAGAACCGGCGGAAACCCTTTAAAACATACGAAAAACCCAAAATTTAATATAATACAAAGTTTGGGCATTAGGGGTGGGATATATATATGAAGTGGTTAGGCGCCCGTCTGCTGGGCCTTTGGTTTATATGTAATGTGATAGGCCCAGGGCTTATTTACATATGGGCTAATTGCATCGGAACTCCGGCACCAGTCTTTCAATCTAACCATTTCGTTTTTCTCTAATGCGATTAGCGCTTCGGGAATTTCAACATTTGGTCCCAGGCGCAAGTTATATGGATTGAAGCGGAGGGTGGAGTTTATGCAAATGGGGCTCAATCGCATCAGAAATTTGATGTGGGCTTTTCAATCTACCCATTTTACATTAAAAAACACTGCATGGGCGCGTTTAGACCAAACTTAGGTAAAAGTGGGTTTACAACTTTACAAAGGGAAATAGTAATAGGGAATGGATTATTACAATGTTTTAAGCACCGGGTGTGAGCCAAAAGCGTTATATGAGGCGATAATAGGATCAGGGTTTATGAACAAAAGGCTCATCGCATCAGAACTTTCAACTTGACAAAAATATTTGTGCGTTCAGATTTTTGGGATGCGATAAGCGCCGAAAGGGCTTAGCGCCTAGTTCTAACACCAAGGCGTATGGTGGGGAAGTGGTTAGGACTTTGGCCCAAGGGGGCTTAAACCCTTAGTGAAAAAAATTATTTTTTATGAAATTTTCAGAGTTTTCTGATGGATTTGGGGGTTTCGGCAGAGTTAAAAAAGGAGTTTTAAACTCTGTAAAGGGGATTTTATAAATGGGGAATGGGGAAAAATGAAAAAATGGATGAATTTTATGAAGAAGAAAAGGGTAAAAATGAAGGTTAGTTTTGAAGTGGAGGGAGGGAAAAAATGGATTTTGCAGTAGTATTTTCTCTTATGGAATCAGCAGAATTTCTAATTTCTAAATTGAAACAGTAGTGAAGATTGAAACAAGGGCAGGATGTCTTCAAGAGTCTTCAAGAGATAACATTTTTTAGCAATAAAACTTGTTTCTTGAAGGCTCAGAAATGTTTTAGCCACCTTTTGATATAAAAAAATTTACAGGTGGCTAACAGTGGCTCCACTTGGGGATGGTGCCTTCTTGAAGGCATCAAGAACTTCAGACTTGAATTCTCTGGGAGGCTGATCAGTGCCTCATCCATTGGGTTGCTTTCTTTGCTTGGATAATCTTCTTTCTCTAAAAGTATGTTAGCAGCCATGGAAAACAATTTATCTTCATTAACAAGCTTTCTACCTACCCAATCCTACTGATTTAAAATTTTTTCTTCATTTAGAGTGCACTTGGATTGGCAAACTCTTTTTACAACATTTTATTCTTTTGAAAGAAAAAAACTAATCTAATTCTACTCCTTATTTCTCCATGAACTCAGATTAAACAGTTGAGCCCTATATGTTTCTCTACCTAATCTATTAATATATTAGGATTAAACAGTCTAACATATTTTTATTCTCTAAATTATACAACAGAAATTTAAAATAATTCAAGTCAGGATTGAACAATCTAACTTGATGCTGAACTATGGCATAAAAAACAAGCTGCACATAGATATTTATTTTGCAGAAAATTAAAATGAAATGGAAGGCTTAAGATCTGAAAGTTTCAAAGCACTTCATCTTTTTATAGCTCTGTTTTGACTTTTGTTTGAGTTGCTTTTCTTTATATTCTGGTTTAGATTTTGAGCTAATTAGAAACAATTATACATCTGTTTTGACTCAGAAAATAAACAATTTTGAGTCATTCTTCTTTTGAAAACCTAGGTTCAGATTTCGAGCATGTTTGAACCTTTAATTTCTAGCCTAATGTACCTACTGATAAGCCAAGATTAAACAGTTTGGCAAATCGAATTCACTATCCTATCAATAGTAAATTTAAAAACTAATTAGCCAAGATTAGGCTGTTTGACTAAATAGAAGTGTGTTTTTCAGGAGTGGCATTTAAGCTTGCACACTTTCAGATTTGTTTCTCTTTTTTTTGGTATGGGGCTGCAACCTTTATTGTTTCTACAATTTCCCCTCTTTTCTTTCTTTCATTGTTTTGTATTTTTTATTTTTGTAACTTTGAATGCAATGGTGGATGAAATATTTATAATGAGAAAATGTATAAAAGTCTTTCACAACATGACATGGATGAAGAGAAGTAATGCTTGAGCATCCTTCCATTGACAGGACCCCCAAATAGCTCTACTCCATTCAACTCTTGTAAGAAAAGGGCATTGTTACCAGCAGCTGAATGAATGAAGTAAGGGCCAAGCCATAAGTTGTCAAATTTTCCATGCTTTCCCTTGTCTTCTCTCCTTGAGTCCCACTTTAAAACTTTGTCCCCAATATTAAAATTGCTGGCCTTTGTTCTTCTGTCAAAAAGCTTTTTGATGTTGTCTTGCTTTAGTAATGCTTTGTTATAAACCTCTTCTCTGGTTTGCTGAAATTGAATGGTCTGATTTATCCTTCTGATCATGTCATTATCTTCGGTTTGGAACTCTTGAATCAACTTCATAACTAGCACACCAAGGCTGGTAGGAAAGATTGCATTAGTTTCATACACAAGCTGGTAGGGTGACATACCAATAGATTTCTTCAATGTCAATCTGTCAGCCCAAAGTGCATGCACAAGCTTTGTGTGCCAAGAATTTTTGTTGTTCTCTAACAACTTCTTGATTATTTTCACTAAACTCTTGTTTGAAGATTCTGCAAGTCCATTACCTTGAGGGTAATATGTTGTGGAATGCCCCAATGTAATCTGATATTTGTGACAGAACTTAACCATCTTCTTTGATCCAAATGCTGCTGCATTATTAGTGATAATCTTGGTAGGGCATCCAAATCTAGAGAGAATATTAGTCTCCATAAATTTTATAATAACAAAATCATTGGCTTGCCTACAAGGGATGGCTTCTATCCATTTGGTGAAGTAGTCTGTGGTAGTGAGAATCCATCTATGTTGGGCAGAGGATGGTGGATGGATTTCTCCTATGAAGTCAAGTCCCCACTGTTGAAATGGAGCTTCAACAGTGATTGGATGCAGAGGTAGGGGTAGCATCTTCCTTTTGCCTTCAAAAATTTGATATTTATGACAGGAAATTATCATCTTGTGTACATCAAGAAAAAGAGTAGGCCAATAGTAACCAGCCCTCAAGATTTTTTTGGTTGTTGTCTTCCAGTATAAATGGCCTCCACACTCTCCTTCATGGAACTCATGCTTGACCTTCTCTGCATCATACTCAGGCAAACATTTAAGCAATATACCACTTACATTTTTCCAATAAAGACATCTATATATAATGCAATAGTTTACATATTTTAATTTCAAAAACCTTACCTTTTTTTTTGTCAAACCAGGAGGTGTATTCAAATTAAGCAAAACATAAAGAATATCATCACACCAAGAGGAATTCATAAAATGATCTTCAAAAATGGGAGTTGAGATTTCCTCTTTTTCATCCAAAGCATTAATCATATTAATATCAAGAACTTCAAAATTGGATTCAGCCATCAATCTAGCTAGACCTTGGCCTTTGATGAGTTTAGTGGGTTTTATCTCTAAATCATATTCAAGAATAACAACAATCCACTTACCTCTCTTACCATCTGGATCCTGTGTTAGAATGTCTTTCACAACTGAATTGGGGACAAAGGCTATGATATGTGAGTGAAGGATGTATACTCTGAAGTATTTTAAAGCCTTAACTAAAGCAAAGGCTTTCTTTTCCATAATGGTATACCTCAAAGGAGCATCTCTCAATGCCTTGCTAAAGAATGCAATAGGCTTCTCTTGTCCTTGTGGGTTTTTTTGTAAAAGGACAGCAGCTATAGTATGTTCTGATGCAAATGAAAAAATATAAAAATCTTTTGAAAAATCAGGACTTATTAGAACCAGTGTTTTGGTTAACGCTTGTTTCACCAGCTCAAAGGACTTCTTTTCTTCCAAGGTCCATTTTACCCCTTGCTCCTTCTTCAACATGTTTGTAATATTCCTAAGGAGCTCAGCCAAGTTGGGTATGAACCTTCTCAAAAATTTAATCTTCTCAATGAAAGATTGTAACTCTTTGATGTTTCGAGGATGAGAGATTTGCAATATGGCCTCAATCCTCTTTGGATCTATCTTTATAACCTCCTCAGAAATAATGTGCCCAAGAAGTTTACCTTCTTGGAGACTAAATAGTGTCTTCTTAGGGTTTAAAGATATCCCAAACTTTCTGCATTTCTCGAAAAATTTTCTTAAATGTTCTAAGTGCTCTTCATCTATATTTGAAAACACAGTGACATCATCAAGGTATATAATGATGAAGTAGCCCAGTTCTTTGGAGAATTCTATGTCCATGGCTCTCTGAAAAGTTTCTCCAGCATTCATTAGACCAAAAGGCATTTTCACATACATGAATGTGCCCCAAGGTGTAGTAAATGTTGTCTTTAGTTGATCATTAGGATAGACTAACATCTAATTATACCCTGAGTAGCCATCAAGCAAAGAAATTCTTCTAGACCCTACCACCCTTTGTAAAATATGATCCATCTTAGGTAAAGGGTAGTTTTATTTTAATGAAGCTTTGTTTAAGTCTCTAAATTCTATACAAAGCCTGATCTCTCTTGTTTTCTTCCTAACAGACACCAGATTAGACACCCACTTAGAATATCTAATAGGGACAATAATACCAGCTTCATACATTTTCTTGATTTCCTTCTCAACCAAAGGCAGCTGTATAGGGTTTATTCTGTGTAGCTTTTGTTTGAATGGTTTTTGGTTTTCCTTGAGAGGGATTTTATGCTGTATTATTTCAGTGTCATAGGATTTAAGATATTCATAACTCCACACAAAAACATCAGAAAACTCTTTAAACAACTCTATGTATTTAAGTTTAATGTGAGTTGGTAAAGTATTAGATAGTTTAGTCATCATAGGTTTAAGTTCACTACCTATATTGCACTCTTCAACTTCAGTCTCTATAGGCTCCAGTTTTGGCTTCTTGGCCACATCGTTGAAATCGAACAACTCTTCTAAAGGGGCCAGACCGCTAGGCAAACTCTGATCTTTGGACTACAGGGTTTCTAACTCCTCTATTTATAACTCCGTAGTCGATTCTAATTTGTTTTTAAGTTTGCTAGACAGTAGATTTATATTAGCAAGCTCAGGAGACGGTTCTTCTTCACCAAGAAAATTTTCTTCACTGTTGCAGTCTGTATCATAATCTGAATCCGAACTATGTAGTTCGAATTCATTTCTGAATTGCATGAAGTCTTCTATTTGTTTGTCTTTGTCGAATATTTGCCAATATTTTTTGTTATCAATAATGGCTGCTCTAAATTTAATCTGAGTTGTGCAGTCTTTGGTTTCGTATGGTGTTAAGCATGTTCTAGCTGCAAAATCTAAGTTGTGGGCCATGATATTTCTTTTCCTTGGAAAAAAAATTACCTGGTACTCCTCAAAAGCTTTTAAAAGGTCCACGACATTGTTTCGGTAGGCCCTAAGTCTGGGATGATTAGCGTTATACTCCCCATTGACTTGCCTAATGATTAATTCAGAATCCCCATATGCTTTGATTCTTTTGGCTCCTAATTTTTTCAACAAATACAAGCCTAAAAGCAGGGATTCATATTCCGCTATGTTGTTAGAACACTGAAAGTTTAATTTACAGGAAATGCTCTCTGTATGGTTTCTCTCAGTGTTACATATCCAGACACCTGCACCAGCATTATTTCTAGTGCATGACCTGTCAAAATACATACTCCATAGAGGACTGTTTTCAGGTTCCTTTGTTTGATTACCGTCCCCTTCAACTAACGTGCTTTCTGATTGTTGTGGAATATCATCACTTAGTTGAATTTGTTTTAACTCCTCAGGATTTTCACTGCATTGAGGGTTACTTTCTTGAATCTCAAGGTTTAAAAGCAAAGGATAGATGACTTGTAGTTCAAGAACAGTGTTTGGTTTGCTATAGTCTTCAAATGCAGAAAATTGTTTTGACACTTCTATGGTGTTCACCTTTTCCTCTCTATTGGCCATTAATTCTGTTAAAGTTAGCTGTTCACTAAGTGTTTCATCGTTAAACATGATAAAAGAATCGAGGCATATATTTATAGAATACAGAGGAGATTTTTGAGGTCTATCTTGGCTTGTAACTGTGTATTGCATATGGGACTCCCTGTAAAGTCTTCTCGTTTGATTGAAAACAGGGATGGTCACATAGGTCATGTCCATCTCCATAGTTCCTTGTAACTTAACCCCCCAAGATCTTGATAATAGCATTCCATACTTTGGGAGCACATCAACCACAACAATATCCATGACTAAGAATTTGGCTGGAATCTGAGCTAAGTTAACGCAGAGGTATTTTATTAATCCTAAAAATTTTACTCTGCTTGAGTCAAAGGAGTAAAGGTCTTTATAAGGTCTGGTGATTTCTAGACCCAGGCTCTCCATCACAGCTTTAGGTGTTAGTATGAATTCTTTGTCGAAGTGTACGAAAAAATACCACTTTATCTACGCATAACTAATAGCCCTAACATCAAATGTGGCTACCAATATCTTCAGATCTGCAGTTAGTTGATCAAGACAAGAGCTGCAAAAAACCAGATCTATGCATAGAAAGACATTAAGCAGTAAAAAGAAGGGTTTGCTCCATATATCCAATAGACAAGACAAGAACAATTTTGAAAGAATTTTTTGTATTAAGGGCACCTGGGAGGAAAACAAGAAGATGTTTCCAATTCTCCTCAATGGGATGGGTTCTTGGAAGTCCTCGGCACTTCAGATCTAGAATCTCTCTCTCTTGTTGGTGTAGAAAACCCAGACAAAGATAGAACTCAAAGGGAGCTCACACAGCAAATAATGTAGAAAAAGGTGACCAAGTGTATAGATCTAGAGTGATCTAATAGGCAACAAAAGGTGAAGAATGGTAGGAAAAACCCTCCTATTTATAACAAAATATTGGGTCATTCTAGATCTTGGTGCATGATTAAAATAATGTTAACCAAATCTAGATCCACCTTTTATGGAATATTTTATTATATTTGTTGGAGGAAAAAGTATTTGACTTGGGTCAAATCCCTTTATTTGTTAATAATAAATAAATAAATGATTTATTTATCTTTTTAAGGAAGTGGTTGAAGGATAATCAAATAAATAATGATTTATTTAATTATTTGTGGGTGATTTGGTCATATTTAACAAGGAATATTATCTAAATAAGATTTAAATAATTATTCCTAGAAAATAATAAGATAAATAAAGGTTTCTCTAATTAATTTCTCTGTTTTGGGTTAAACATGATTAGGAATAATAATTAAATTATGGTTTAATTAATTATTCCATGAGAAAAATCAAACAAATATAGGTTTGTTTAATATTTCCTTTTGGGGTTTCCTGTTTAGACCATAAACAACCTAATAAATGTGGTTTATTAAGTTATTTCACATAGTGAAAGCAATTTTACTTAGGGTAAAATTGGTCTTACATGGTGTACTTGGGTCCATCTAATGATAGTAGGTTAGATGACCAAAAAATGGTGTAACAGATTGCCCCCCAGCGTGCGAGTGTTAGGAGAAAATCGTATGACCGAAGTACGTTGTAAGAACTCAATCACCAGACATCAAAAGGGAAGTCAGAGAGAGAAATGTAAGGTAGACTAATGTGCTGAAGAACTAGACCCTGAGGAGACGAGACTTGCAAGTGCAACAAGTCTCTTTTTATGAGAGGGTACCTGTGCTAAAGGCGGCGGGGGAGGCATACCTATGCCCGCCGAGACAAAGTACAAAAGAATAGTGTGTCCAGTAAACAAGGGACTGAACCATAAAGTACAACCGGCATAAACATGAGCCAGATAATAATACAATGAGGAATCCCACATACATGCTGTGCCTGGGATAACAGCCAGGACTTATACAATAATATCTGAGTACATGAGATAGAAATACAACCCAAATTCCCCCTATAAGCGAGGAAGGGCTCACAAAATCTGACTGATACATGCAAATCAAAGAGGCGCTGCAAGCGGCTAAGGCCGACATCATCAAATATATGGAGATGCATCGAAGGCTGCAATGAAGAGGTCATCCGGGCATGTGGGGGGCTACCTGCAGGGCCACCCCCTCATGAGGGCTGAGACATCTCACACACACCCGGGAATCACCAAAAGCGACTGCTGCATCACTGAACCATCAAGCATACGGATCTCGATCATGATGAAAGGAGCTGGAGTGGAGAAACAATCAAGTCAAAGGGAAATGAGAGATCCCTTTGCCTGATCCGAGGCACCGAACAAGAGTGGAAGCTGGAACCAAGGTACACCGCCCTCTAGACCTATCTTCTGGAATGAAGAAGCTGATGTCGACAGAAGGAGGTCCGCCATAGGTGAGGCAATGAGAGATCCTCAACTAAGGTACAAGAGAATATAGTAGAGCGACGGAAATACTGACACTAATGATGATGATGGAATGGAGAGGACTGAGTAGCGAGTGGACGAATTCCCTTGTTAGAGCATAAAGGGCATGAATGACATAGTAGCGACTGACACAATACCATAAGGGATAGGGGACAGTGAGACTGAAGGCCATAATGTGCGACACAAGAGAGATACCAAGTAATGAAGGATGGAGGGCTATAGCGGGGTTCAAAGGGACTCGGGATAGGCTCCATGAATGAAATGATGACTCAACTTGGATGCTCTAAACAAGGGCGACTCGATGGTGCTGCTACACAGTAAAGGCCCAATGGGGGATCATAAAAACATGAATACAAGATGGTAACTCATGACGAAAATTGACACGAACAAAGACAAGTGAGGAGGCAAAATGGTGCCCCCAGTACAAGTGTCGTAAGTGAAGAAATGTGATTTTAAGGAGAGGTGAAGTGACCCTGCTTGGACAAAATGTGTCCTGGTGAAGTATAAAATCACAAAAAACTAACAGATACCCATTGGAGGGCTCGATGAGAGCTTTCCAATGGTGCAGACGGTTTGTCAAACGGGGCTACGGTATGGTCGCAGCAGGCGAGAGAAGAAAAAAGGGTTCTCTTTTAATAAGGCAGTTTTCCCTCCAAATTCACTCATTTGCTAGTGTTGTTGTGGTGAATGTAGAGAGGAGAGAAGGCCCTAAATCTTGCGGCGAGCGTAGCGGACAAACCGACCGTTGGAATCGAGATCCGTCAGTGGCAGGTAAGAGGCCTAACCTTACTCTTTCAATTTGATGGATTGAAAGTTCAGTTTAGGGCCCAAATTCTCAGTAACAGACCCTCCTTCATCTCTATGGCCGGGTCGCACTTTTTGGGCCAAAAATTGCGACCTGGGAAGCAGGTTTCAGGGCAAAAACTGCGACCTGTCCCAGAATTGGGCAGAAAAGTGCGACCTGGAAGATGAGGGGGTTTTGGTGCTGTTTTATGGCTGAGAGTTGGGTTTTTGTGTTTGGTTATGATATTCCCTATCTGTATGCTGACAAAGATGATTTTTTTGTGCAGATATGGCAGATATACGGGTTAACTGGAGAGAGAGGGACCTGGGTACATTACGGGCAGAGATCCAGGCAGATCAGGGTGTCCGTCGTGTGTTGGCCATGTTTGGGGTTCTAAAGTTTTTGGAGAACCCTTTGATGAGGGTGGGAGAGCCTTTGTTGGCCCGGATTATCAGTTACTAGGATCCAGAGCATGAGTTCTTTGTAGTGCAGGGGCACATGATCGAACTGACAGTCCAGGATGTGTATTTCCTGACGGGTCTCCCGCCACTGGGGATGGTGGGAAACGCGCAGCCAGTATTATCGCGGGGGTGACATATCATGGAGTTTGTGGAGAGACATTGTCGACCAGGTCTCCAAGTCAAGGGGACTCGGATACCGATCGGGGATCTAGAGAGGTTAGAGACCTGTGCAGTGGCTGCAGCGGTGCTGCGTATCCTGGGCAACCAGGCGCTCCATCACATCACTGGGGAGCAGATGATGATTGTGGAGAGTGTGTTGAGTGGGACCTACAATGGGTGGGCCCAAATGATGTTGGTGTCGCTAAAACGACAGTTTTCTCTCTGCAAGCGGCAAGTGAACCACGATTTCTCGTATGGGACTTTATTGTGTGCCTTCTTCTTTGAGAAGATCCCGACCTTACGACCTCATATACAGCTCCTAGATGGGGGCCCGAGAGAGCCCAGGATGCGCCGGTGGGGGCGGATACTTTGTAGAGGAGGAGGAGGGGTGGTCGGGCGAGTGTTTCGACCTGATTTCTTTGCCCATTGGGATCAGATGCCGTTATACATTGACGACTATCCCTATAGCGGGATGAGTTATTGTGGAGATCCGGACCTGCCACTTCCGCCTGGTCGAGTATGGGGGCCCGATGGTAAGTGACAAATTACTATTCTTGTATGGGCATGTTAAAGTTATTGAATAGTAGATATGGTACTGATTCATGTACTTTTGGTCTGCAGATATAGCTCCGGTAAAACCGGCCGGATATATGGGACGCCCGGCAGCCTCTGGAGCTGTAGGGTCGAGTGGGTTGAGAGCAGCGCGCAATGAGGATGCGACCGCCCTTCTGGAGGACATCCACCGTAGATGCGAGACGTTGCTGACCGGAGTTTCAGAGCGTGGGTGGCAAGACTTATACGACCAGTACGTGGAGGCATGCATTGGTCTTCCCTCGGAATGGCGAGGTGTCATGCGGCGCATGGCGATGGCCGGTCAAGGCATACATGATCTACGGGCTGCAGGGGCAGAGCCATTGGCTCGGGATCCGCCAGATAGTGAGTAGGTGTGGGGCGTGTGGTGCCCCCTAGTGTGTATGTAGGGGCAGGTGGTGCCCCCAGTTTTGAGTTTTTGTAACATGCTATGGGCATGTCATATGTATCAGAGTAGATGGACTCTAAACACATTTTTTGCGACACATATTATGGATATGCATCGTTTTTAATGATTATGAATGTTATTGTCTTGTATAAAATGTGTGTGATAAATGCCAATCTAGAACATGGTTTGCAATACTATCTACATAGTGATTCTATTCTCGAGGTACATGGTTGAAAGTTATGGTTTCAAAGTCACGTATCAAGAGTTTCACTCGTAAATATCGTCTAAACAGCACAGGGTTATGCACACGATAAACACCATTTAGTTGCATGACAAGAAGTAGGGAATACAAACGAACATGCAGATGGAGGATGCGATGAAAGAGGGCATCGGCTAAGAGACCACGCACTGCATCATATTCGGCTTGATTGTTGGTGGCAGTACCAATGCAGACCCCGTTTGAGAGAACAAGGGAATGCAAGGGGGTGAAAATGGCCCAACCTGCCGAGGCTAGATTCTGGGAGTAACGACTTGCACCATCGGCGTAACCGATAAAGAGGAGGGACGGGAGGTCCTGCGGAAGGGTGTTACAAGACAACAAATGGGGGGAGGAGATACAATGACGACATCGTGAGTGGACGGAAGACATCGAGTGGCAACTGCAGGAGGGAGTGCAATGAGCAGGATGGCTATGACTCATATATAAACTAGAGGGTGGTATATGAGGGCTATAGGAGGTATGGCGAGGACTCGGGATGCGGAGGTCAACAGAGATACGGGTGGAGTGATCTCGTGTATGGGTAGAAATGAGGGGGTCCAGGGTGGTCGCTGAAGGGGGGTCAAGCGAGGCCACAGGGGAGGATGCAAGGGGACTGGGCTCTAAAGGTCGCACAGAGGAGTATAGGTAAAGAATGGTCGTAGTAGACTCCGTCATCTGAACATCAGGAGGGGGAATGTCGATGGGAGCGGGGGGATCCTCAAGCTGACCCGAAGCATACTACGCGAGTATGGGAGAGGCAGATTGATTTTTTTCAACCTCATACTCTCGAACTACTTCTAAAGAGGCACGGTAATGCGTTAGGTGAGGACAATGGTGGGAGTACTGGCCATGGATACCACACAAAGCGCAGGGTTTGCTAGTGCGAATAGTCTTTGGGTTCTTGGTTACGGACGAGGACGGAAGAGAAGGGTCGGAGACCGTAGACTCAGGGAACGCGAATTTAACCATGGGTTGAATGCAGGGCAACTCAGGACAAGTATGGGTGGCGTGACCGACGACATCACACAAGGCACAAGGCTTTGCGAGCGGGGGAGGAGCAGGGTTAGTCGGAGTGGCCTTGTCTTTAGATGCCCTCTTGCGAGCTTTTCCTTTCTTTCCTGAAGCTGTCACCACAGGAGTAGGGTCCTGAGGAGGTGCGGGGGGCACGGTAGCGATGGAGGAAGCGAGGGGGACCGGTTGAATAGGTGTCAAAGCAAGATAGGGTTTGGGGTGACCAGGAGGGGTAGCGGCTGGAGGGTCAAGGTACCAGACGGGTATACCGAGGGTCAGGTTAGGGAGAGAGAGAGTGGCCATGATGGGGACCGAATAGACTCCGGGAGGGGGAGCCAGGAACGGTATCTGACCAGCGGGATAATGACCAGGAGGAACGGCTCCGAGGTGGTTAAGGCTTGGGGGAACCGATCCAGGGGGATAAAGGGGTTCAGGGACACCAACTGTAGGAGAAGGGCCAGAAGGAGGAGGTCCAGCTGGCGGAGATGAAGGGCTAGGAGCGGGTTGCGGTGGGCGAGGTTGAGTCTGAGGTTGCTGACTAGCCGAAGCGGGTCGCTTAAGGGCAGCCCGAGACGATTGCATCATGCAAACATTCGATAAGCTGGGATCAGAGACGTGAGGAGGGGGAAGACTAGGAAAAGTTCCAAGCAGGGAGGAATCTTTGTAGACGTCGGGGGAGACACTGGTCAAGGAATCGACGGTTTTCTTATTGGCTACAGAAGAGATGGTCGTCTCCGGAGAGGTCTGAGACAGCGGCTCAAGTTAAGACAACTGGTCAATGGTGACTATCTTCCCATTGTGAGGGAAAGACATCTTGCGAAAAACCGCGGATGGGATAGCAGACATGGCATAGGTGTAGCTTCACCCCAATAGAATGTTGTAGTCTAGAGGGGCGTCAATGACTTCGACGTCAATGCAAACGGTCTTACCGGCAAGGGTGATAGGACAATTACGAAAAAGGCCAATGTGCTGGGAGGCGTGGCCATTCCACGCTCGAAGGGTGATCGTGGAAGGGGCTAATTCAGGAGATCTGAGTTTCTTCCAAACCGAAGCGGACATCACACAGGTGGATGCCCCCTCATCAATTATACACCGAGAAACGTTGGCGTTCCAGATTTTTACTGGGATTTGGAAGGCGACGAAAGCAGGAAGAGGAGGATTTTCTGATTGATGGGCGTCGAAAAAAATCATTTGGTCATCAGCAGGATCTACAGTGCCAACGGCAGATAGCAGAGCCTTCTTTTGGGAAGGGCACGACTGGAGGAGTTCCAACGTGGAAATGGCAACAGGGGATTGCGCCAAATCATCTACTATGCTATACGAATGAGCAGCTCGACCAGAATCAACATTTCGACGTAATGGTCCCTTAGGAATCTTGGTATGAACCTCAACTTTGGGTTGAGGGATATGTAAGGGGCCATTGGATGTCAAAAGAGGCTCTGTAGAACCAGAAGAAGGGGACTCGGGGGCAGACTGAGCGGGAGGCTTGGGGTACTGGCGAGACCGAGTTTGAAGGTGAAGGTCAACGGTTGGGGATGGATCAGAGTTCATCATGAGGATCTGGTAATCAGAGGAACCAGAAGGGGAAGGTGAAGTGGTGGCCTGTCTGGCAGGTGGTTGGGCAGCCACGAATCCTTGCTGAGGGAAAGGATCAGTAAACACAGCTGGTTGAGTAGTGGCCACATTAGGGGGAGCATGAGGGGAGGCATGTTGTCCTCGCAATGTGGCTTGAGACTCCCACATCTGCCGCATCTGTGGTAAGAGGGGACAATCGTGGGTATAATGACCATAAACACCACAACAAGAACAAGGCTTATTTGTGCGAAGCGGCCTGTCCGGCTTGGGCTGAGTGCCCTGTTGCTGGTTAGCAGTGTTAGGGTCAACACCTTGAGGATTGAGTCCACGAGTACCAGGGGCAGATGGATTTGGATTGCCTCTCTGCCTTCTTTGAGAAGAAGGGGGATTAGTCGCGCCCTGCTGTGCAAATACTTGCCCTGGAGGGGGCTGTAGGTGTTGTTGCTGGGGTTGATGAGGCAAGGGAGGTGGAATCGCATATGCTGGAGGAGCTGGCGCACCAGGCTGCGGATAAGGGTAATGGTTATGTTGGGCAACATTGAGGTAAGCAGGAGGTTGGACAAAAGGATGAGGCATGCCGTATCCTGGATACATGCTACCGGGAGGGGGAAAGATGCTAGAGGTGTTGGCCCCTCCTTGAGGGAGACCATAGCCCATAGGAGATTGAGCATATGGATGAGAGAGGGCTCCAACGATACCATCGACGGAATGAGATGCCCCCAGGGCATTAGCGCCACCGAGCCTGGGGAGGTCAGGAAGGACGGTATAAACATAACCAGATTGAGCGTAGATCAGGTCATATTTCAAGGCTATTTGGAGGGCGGCTTCTTCGGTTTGAGGAAAATGGGAGGAGACATCTTTGCCGATAGGAGCTAAGAGGGAGTGAAGGAACCAGTCCATATAGATCCGATCTTCGAAGGGGGGAGCTCGACATAAGCTACGTCTTCATCGCCATTCCTGGACATGAGCGGAAAGGCGGGTCGAAGAGGTTTGCTTGAAAGAGGTCAAAAGCTCCGTACCAGTATTGTATCGGAGAGGGAGCTGGAAGTAAGATAAAAAGGCTTGGGAAATAGTCAAAAAGGTGGTATGGGAAGAGGTGGCTTGGTCAACATACCATTTAGAAGCTTCGCCGGTAAGCGTGCATTGGAACAACCGAAGACGGATGGAATCATCGGTAATCGAGTTGGAGGAACACCACATGTGGAAAGATCGGACATGGTTGGTTGGATCTTCTCCAGCAAGGCCTTCGAACTTTGGGATGTCAGAGGGGAGCTTGGTTGGCATAGAAGTCCAACCAACATCATGGCGGATAGGGTCATTAATCAACTGATTGAAATCGGGGAGGCTGAGGCCTGCAATGTACGACAGCAAGGATGTGGCCGAGGTAGTTCCTGTGGCGGTTCCGCTAGTAACAGTTCCGGCATTAGGGCCGGGAGCACCACTAGCGTTAGGCCCTGGACCAAACATAGTGAAGGTGACAGGGGGAGAACCAGAAGGAGAAGGAGAACCCAAAGAATCAGAAGAGGAGTCAGAGTGTGGACTGGGAGGGGGACTGGCTCGACGACGGCGGGACGGAGCAGGTCGATCAACCAGAAACTGAGGGTGAAGGCCAAGAAGTCTCCGGGAAGTGCGCCTTGGGGGCGCAATGATGACAACACAATCACGGCACAAGGGGAAGAAGAACGACCACAAGGGCAAGGAGGTGTAGAATCAAGTGATTACAATGTCGAAACAAGGGTAGATAGGTGCAGTGTCAATTAATTTTAAATTCTTTGCCTGGCGGTGTAAACCAGGCTCTTCTTCGCTTAGGGTGAGTGTGTGGCATGCGTTAATTTTAATTTTTAAACCCTTTTCGTTTTGAGAGCAAGAGAAAAAGTGTGTTGCGTAACTGAAAATAAATCTGCAAAGAATAGTATATAATGCTGAAATAACAGAAAATTAACAGCTACTATTGCATCGATTCAACCCAAACAAGGCGGGTCTCTCAAAACTAATCTAACAGAGGGAAAAAATCTAGTCAAAACGCATTAAAAAGAGGCCAATAGATCTAGGGTCAAAAGGGACAGGGATCTAAAGGGAAAAGTTGTTGAAAAGAGGTGCAGATCACAGCCAAGAGGCAGAGGCAAGGTGGCTGGAAAAAAGGGAGGAAATCAGCAAAAATCAGGAGGGGCAAGGAGGAGGCCCTAAAATTAGATCCAAAAAAATATTCAGGAGGTGATTTTAAAGGGAGAAGAGCTGATTAAAAGAGGTCTGAAAAGGAGGTATCAGATCTGGAAAGAGGGGGGCTGAAACTCTGAAAAGACAGACCTGAAACAGATAAAAACTCTTCCACAAAAAGTGGAGGGTACTAGAGCCCTAGGGGGGTATGTTCCCACTTAGATGAGAAAAAACAGATCAGAACAAGGTCAAAACGGGCTGAGACAGAGGCTGGAAAACCCTGACAGAAGCTTCAGCAAAACCCAGAAAAATTGCAGAAAAACAGCTGAAAAAGTGGCAGGTCGCAGGTTCTGACCTGTTTTTAGTGCAGGTCGCAGAAAATAGGCTGAAAAAGTGCGACCTGGAGGTCCAGGTCGCAGGCTATGGGCCAAAAAGTGCGATCTGAAGCTCCGGGTGTCTCGGCGGCAGATTTTCAGAAAAGTTGCCGTCTCAGTTGCGCCTGATGTCGGTTACCTGCACAATAGGGCCAAAAACACGCGGAAGTTAGAAATTTTAATGTTTTAGGGTTTTATGTGAGAAAAACAACATAAAAATAGGAAAAACAAAAAGCTGAAAAGAAACCCTAGGGTCTGAAGTAGCTGGATATGCAAGAATATGAAAAACGACAGCGGTCGTAATTTAAAACCCGTGTGGAGTCGCCATTTGTTAGTATGAATCCTTTGTCGAAGTGTACGAAAAAGGACCACTTTAGCTACGCATAACCAATAGCCCTAACAACAAAAGTGGCTGCCAATATCTTCAGATCTGCGGTTAGTTGAACAAGAAAAGAGCTGCAAAAAACCAGATCTATGCATGGAAAGACATTAAGCAGTAAAAACAAGGGTTTGCTCCATATACCAATAGACAAGACAAGAACAATTTTTGGAAGAATTTTTGTATTAATTGGGCACCTGGGAGGAAAACAAGAAGGCGTATCCAATTCTCCTCAGTGGGATGGGTTCTTGGAAGTCCTCAGCACTTCAGATCTAAGATTTCTCTCTCTCGTTGGTGTAGAAAACCCAATGCAAAGAATAGAGCTCAATGGGAGCTCACACAGCAAATGATGGAAAAATGGGACCAAGTGTATAGATCCAGAGTGATCTAATAGGCAACAAAAGGTGAAGAATAGTAGGAAAAACCCTCCTATTTATAACAAAATATTGGGTCATTCTAGATCTTGGTGCATGATTAAAATAATGTTAACCAAATCTAGATCCACCTTTTATGGAACATTTTATTATATTTGTTGGAGGGAAAAAGTATTTGACTTGGGTCAAATCCATTTATTTGTCAAAAATAAATAAATAAATGATTTATTTATCTTTTTAAGGAAGTGGTTGAAAGATAATCAAATAAATAATGATTTATTTAATTATTTGTGGGTGATTTGGTCATATTTAAAAAGGAATATTATCTAAATAAGATTTAAATAATTATTCCTAGAAAATAATAAGATAAATAAAGGTTTATCTAATTAATTTCTTTGTTTTGGGTTAAACATGACTAGGAATAATAATTAAATTATGGTTTAATTAATTATTCCATGAGGAAAATTAAACAAAACAGGTTTGTTTAATATTTCCTTTTGGGGTTTCCTGTTTAGACCATAAACAACCTAATAAATGTGGTTTATTAAGTTATTTTACATAGTGAAAGCAATTTTACTTAGGGTAAAATTGGTCTTACATGGTGTACTTGGGTCCATCTAATGATAATAGGTTAGATGACCAAAAAATGGTGTAACATTAGGCATTAAATTATGAGAGGCCCCAGAATCATGCATAGCATTATGCAAAATCTTGTCATGGACGTTTAAACTTACATAAAAGGGAGGAACAAGTCCCTCTTGATATCTACCTTCAATCTTTGGACCAAAAATAAGCTCTGGCTGGTCATCATTAAGATTGACTGTGTCATTATTATCCTCTATGTTTAAAGCCTTCAAAATTTGGGTCCTATATACATTCTGGGCAGCTAACTCAGTCAAGGGAATAGAGATTTTAATTTTGGAAATTTCCTGCTCCAGGCTGAAAGGAATTTGACTCTTTGAAGTACTTGTCTCAGCCTTACTAGCTGCCACTCTATCAGCAACATCAGATTGCTGATTTGTTCTATTTACATTTGAAAAAATGGTTTTAACAGGAGTACTAGCTGAAGTGTTAGTACTACTAAGGTCTGCACTCTGTTTTGTAACGTTTTGAGTACCTTTCTCTTTACCTTTATCAAAATTCACAGCGACTGTCTTTTCCTTCTGCTTGAAAACTTTGGGTTTACTTACAGTGTTGTTCTATGAAGATTTTTCAGAGGTTTTGGTGTTGGGAGTTTTTTGACTGGTTTTACTCCTAAGGTCATATTCCCTTTGAGATTCTATGATGAAATTATCCATGTCTTGATAATATTTTTCATCCTCATCTCTTTTTTCATCATAGGGTGTGTAAAGACCTTGTTTTCTATCATAATGAACCTCAAAGTCATCATTATCTACTCCCAGAATATTGATATCATCATCCTCTACTTGCTCATTTGTTTCCTCAACCTCAATCACATAGTTTTGATGAAAAGGAGGAGTGATCTGTTGATCATCTTCCCTAGGTCTGTTTGGAGGTTGGTTCCTTCTAAAATTTTGATTTTGTTTCTGGTTTCTGTTTTGAGGAGAAATTCGGTTTTGACTTGCTTGTGCTCTCTCAAATATGCTTATTCTCTTCATCATCTCCTCCATCATTCTTTCCATATTTGAGCTGGAAGTAGAAGGTGTGGATTCCTTTTTGAAGGATACTCTCTTCTCATTTTTCATTCTCGCTCTCTTCTCCATTAAATTAACTTCCACAACAATAACTCCTTTTTTCATATCTTCAAGAGTTGCAAGATCTCTCTCTCTCAGCTGATAGGCCATCTCAGGGTCAAACCCTTCAGGAAAATTTTTTAATGCTAAGCCTTGTAGAGGTTTTATATCTGGGGGAAGTGCATTATACACACTGTTAAATCTGGTGCAGTAAGCTTGTACACTTTCCCCATTGTTTCTGTGGAGGTTCTTGTAATCAGAGAGGATTTGGAGAGGATTATTATTTACTTCCCATTTGTTTAAGAATGTATGATGGAAGGCTTGGAGATCATTTATACTATGGGGGATTAAGCCTTTAACCATTTTCTTACTTCTCCCCCCAGACTCTGAGCAAATAATCTTAGTTTGACCGATTCATCATCGATTTCATTTCTGTCAAAGTAGTCATACATCTTGTCCACACGTTGTGATGCAGTTGTAGCATTAATAGCATCATATAATGGAATTTTGGACTGATAGTCCTGTGGAAGATTGACTAATGGTACAGGGAGGACTAAGGGAGCATACCATGCTGCCATGATATGTGGTGGAGGTGGATTTACAAGAGGTTGATTAACAAAAGGTAAAGTGGGTTGAAGTGGAGTGGTTTGGACCGTGGATGTATGGTGAACAGATGTGGATGGACCAAGAATAGATTGTTGAGCTGATCTTGGATGAGAGACACCTAAATTGGAAAGGAAATGTGAATCAGGTGGTGTTGTTTCTCTACTACCAGGATGTTCAGTTGTTTCAGGAGAAGAAAGTGAAGACTCAGAATCTAGCTAATCTAAATCACCAAGAGACCTAGTTCTAAATGGATTTCTTAGATCTACTTGTGATTGTTGTAGAGCTACAAGATTTTCAGGAACTGAATTAGCTCTCAAGGGTGATCTGAAAACAGTTAAAATTTTTATCTCAAGATACTTCCTAAGGTTACTTTCTAGGTTATCAAATATCTCAGGTGGGTTTGGGTCAGGATAGGCTCTTGTATGAATCTTTCTAGGAGCCACTATGCTGTGTTTTTAGAACCAACTAAACAAGAAAATTTCAACCAGATATGACAATCCTTAAGAGGTTAACTAGTTTGTTTCACAAATTTAAATCCTACAGTGCTCTAACTAAGTTTCAAATGATGCTATAATGACAAAGGTTCTTCCCAGTGGAGTCTTAAGGTCTGTTAAGGATTGTGGAGTCGCCAAGTGGAATTTTTTAGCTCTTTTGGAGGTAAAAGGTTTTATGGTCCGCCACCATCTTTATTAGATACCAATCTGAAATATTTTTGGGTTTTCTGAGTTATTTTTCAATCCTATTGGTTGCTAAGAGTGTCATAAATATGTTTCAAAACTTAGCTATGGTTATGAGACAAAAATAGTCTACTCTTATGGCTAAGCCAGTTGATCCTTCAAGGTTAGATAAAGTCTTAAGAGAATCCTAGGGTTTACCTAGTTTGTCACTGATTCAAACAAGTTTCATCATGATTACCATCGATTTGGTAGTGCTTGAAGAGGTTGATTTTTACTCACTGCATAATGTTCTTAAATCAAGGGTCTTCTGAGGTCTTAAAGGTACCTAGGACAAAAAAACACTTAAAAATATCCCCAGTGCAGTCACCAAAAATGTTGTCTCCTCGTAATCAGCAAGATTGGAAAAAGTCTGACCGTGGGGAGAAACACCATTTCAACCACTTTGGGATTCTAGGATCTAGCCCTCCTGAATCCAGAGAGGGATCTCTCCAATAGTGCAAAGATGGATTTATCTTTGAAAGATTTTGGGTAATGATATTAGGATAGTTATGAAGGCCGAGGGTTTTTTTTTGTTTTGGATGGTTGAGCATGATTATTATTTGAGGTGGAAAGTTATAAATGCAAATAGTTTCAAAGGTGAGAAGTTGCAAGCAAATAGAACAAGCTTTGGCCAAAAAGATGCATAATTGCAGGTTTTAGTCCATTGGGCTTTGGAGTAATAATAGGGTTTAATTGAAACAACAAGGGGCAAGAGTGGTCCATGGGGCAAGTCATCTATGTCTAAGGATCTCTTTAGAGTTTTATTTATGGAATGAAATGATACAACAAGAACGGGAATTAAACAAATGAAGAACAAAGAGAAGCCCAAGATCTGGTAAGTACTTTGAAACTAGCCAGCCTTTGAAAAACACTTAAGAAAAACATAAAAGCAATCCAGGATCTGGTAAGTACTTCGAAACTAGCCAGCCTTTGATATACTTCAATAGAAAACATTTAAAACACAAAGGGAAACTTAAAGGCAACTATTGGAGAAGAAACTAGCGGGCAGGGCTCACCACAAACCTCTCCTAGCTCTGCTTTACTTGGAAAATTTCAAGACAAACACAAAGATAACAAAGAATGGTCTAAGATCTGGTAAGTACTTTGAAACTAGCTAGCTTTCAACACATTCCAAGGGAAACTTTCAGATAGTCTTTGGGGATAAAACTAGGACTAGGGCTCACCATATCTTCCATAGTTCATCTCTACTTAACATAAACTGAAAATAACATTCAAGAATAATATTTAGCTAAGACAGGAGGACGAGGGAACACTAGCATTCCTACTACTTGAACTAAATTAAATCATTCCTAAATAACACAATTTGGAAGAAAACATTAAGATAAAGCTTATCAGTCAGAGAAGGGTACTGATATACAGTAAAACCTAACTCTATTCTTGCTTTTCTTTATAAGAGAATATGAAAAAAGTGAAAATAGAAGTAAAATAATGATTTATAATAAGAGAAACATCACTGTCGACATAGACCATGATCCCATAAATCGGCTTGTGTTGATGCTCCAAACCAGTTACATCTTTAAGTCCAATGTTTCAGTTTAGAAATCATCTACACTTCTCAGACTAACTTATCTATCACAAGCAGAGCTTCAAGAGCCTGTGAATACTATTTACAAGTAGGATTCTCAAGCTCAAGTATATTTCAAAGTTCAGCAACCAACATTTTCTCATCTTCTACAGAAGTATTTATAGAAGGAATGAGGAGGTGGGATTTGATAAAAGATCTCCCAGAACAATTAATACAGACTTAATACTCCTCAGCCTTTGAGGGGCTCGATGGAGAATTTTACATATGTGTCCTCTGTATTAAATGTTCTACATTAAGAATTAAGCTCGGTGAGAGCTTTTGTTGACTTTAAGGCTCTGTTTCATGTTGTAGTAACTCTGCTGATATTTTGCATTAAGTTCCTTAGCAGAATTAACTATTCGGTTGTGCTGAGGAAAAAATCTAATGCTCTGATAATAACTCGGCCTTTGTTTGAATTCTTTGAGGCAACAGGTGGCACTGGAGTAGTTGATAGGAATCAATGGCCTCTATTGTGGCGGTGGATGATTTTCTTTCTGATGATCCTTTGATTTCCCCTTTACTTATGTTTTAATTTAATGGATTAGGATTTTGATAATCAATCTTAGCTATAATCAATTAAATTATGGGATTCATCTTCAATCTTCAATTCTACTGTGTTTTGTCTTTGACACTGACGTTCTTTTGATTATTTTATTGTCTGTGTCTTGTTGATGTCCAGGGCCGCACAGGGCTCATATGTCATCAATGCCCATGAAGCATCGATGAGACGTGGAGTTTGAACCCTGTGAATGGTTTTCTTTTTATGAATCAAGACACGGGAATTGTCATCCCCGACTTTTAGCTTTTCTTCAATATAATGGAAAAACCATTAAACACCTGCAAAATACAAAACTAATTAAGAAATCCTGTGTTATTGGGTTTAACTGCTTCGGAGGCTGTGGGGAGGAGCGTGGCCGTTGGATGACAGCATCCAACGGTGTAGATCTATTTGCGGGAGGTTAAAGGGAAAGCAGGGGAAAAATTAAGTTAGAACCATTGATCTATAACTGACCATGAAGATCAACGGTCAGGATTAGAAGTGAAACAATAATGCGAAGGGGTCACATTATTTCAAAAATAGAAGAAAATGCAAGAAAATGGGTTTTAAAACCCTTTGGCGGAAGAAATTGCAAAGAAAATGATATTAGGGTTTCGGGAGGATCGTGGGCCATCGGATGAGATCGACCCACAAGATGGACGATGGAGATCTGCGTTAAAAAACCTTTGGAAGAGGCGGAGGGCGATAGTGTAAGGCTAGATTAAATCTGGATCGTTGATCTGCAGAGATCAATGGTGGGAGGAGCACGCAATGAAACATAAGGGGAAAGAGGAAAAGTGGTTTCGGGGATGAAAACCACGGGTTTCGCGTAGAGAAAATGTGGGTAGGCAGTTTTGCCTTTTGGAAATCGAAATGCATCCCCGCTCGACACGTGGCATCAGAAAACCACCTATATCACGTGATTTTTAAAAATTATCCTCCGTACTTAAAGTTACGCGATATGGAATGTGGGTCGTTAGATCTGGGGCCTTAGATCCGACGGTGGAGAATGAGCGCGATATGAGATAGATGCATGGGCGGTAGGAAGATGGGTGGTTTCAATCTGTGCTGTTGGATCTAAGATTTGAATGGTGGAGATTAGTTCTGGAGGGAGGCAGGACCCACAAGGGTCGGGCTTGGCGGGGTTAAATATGAGCCATTGGATGTGAGGATTAACGGTGGAGATTATATCTGGGGTTTTAAATGAAATAATACAATGGCGGAGGAAATATAAACAAGGTTCGTTGATCTACAGAGATCAACGACTGCGATTTGGCCTAAAACATTAGAACGTGGGGCGCATGAATTTAAACCAAAGCCGGGAAATGCGATTTGGACCGTCTGATCTAGACATGTGGACGTCCCAGATGCAACCGGGGCTCGACGATTGGCGGGGGGAAGAACTTGTATAGCGCCGATGCGATTGAGCACTGGCCTTCGATCTACAGATCAAATCGACGGTGGGGAGTGAATTGGAGGGGTTCAAAGGTGAAGGAAAGGTTAATGATCGGGGAGAATATGGACCATTCGATCTGGGAAGGCGGGGAAGAGATCAACGGCTCTCGATTGATCGGGGGATGACCAATTGGGGAGAGAAATAAAATGTTCCCGATGAAAACTTTGCGATGCGATGTAGCGTGGGCTATTTTATCAGCTTAAGATCAACGATGGAGATTATCACAAGTATAGAACCGGCGGAAACCCTTCAAAACATACGAAAAACCCAAAATTTAATATAATACAAATTTTTGGCTTTAGGGGCGGGATATATATATGAAGTGGTTAGGCACCCGTCTGCAGGGCCTTTGGTTTATATGGAATGTGATAGGCCCAAGGCTTATTTACATATGGGCCAATCGCATCGAAACTCCGGTGCCGGTCTTTCAATCTAACCATTTTATTTTTCTCCGATGCGATTAGCGCTTCGGGACTTTCAACATTTGGTCCCAGGCGCAAGTTATATGGATTGAAGCGGAGGGTGGAGTTTATGCAAATGCAGCTAAATCGCATCAGAAATTTGATGCGGGCTTTTCAATCTACCCATTTTACATTAAAAAACACAGCATGGGCGCGTTTAGACCAAACTTAGGAAAAAGTGGGTTTACAACTTTACAAAGGGAAATAGAAATAGGGAATGGATTATTACAATGTTTTAAGCATCGGGTGCGGGCCAAAAAGGTTATATGAGGTGATAATAGGATCAGGGTTTATGAACAAAAGGCTAATCGCATTGGAACTTTCAACTTGACAAAAATATTTGTGTGCTCGTATTTTTGTGATGCGATAAGTGCCAAAAGGGATTAGCACCTATTTCTAGCACCAAGGTGTATGGTGGGGAATTGGTTAGGACTTTGGCCCAAGGGGGCTTAAACCCTTAGTGAAAAAACTTATTTTTTATGAAAATTTCAGAGTTTTCTGATGGATTTGGGTGTTTCGGCAGAGTTAAAAAAGGAGTTTTAAACTCTGTAAAGGGGATTTTATAAAGGGGGAATGGGGAAAAATGAAAAAAAGGAGGAATTTTATGAAGAAGAAAAGGGTAAAAACGAAGGTTAGTTTTGAAGTGGAGGGAGTGGAAAAATGGATTTTACAGTAGTATTTTCTCTTATGGAATCAGCAGAATTTCTGATTTCTAAATGGAAATAGTAGTGAATATTGAAACAAGGGCATGATGTCTTCAAGAGTCTTCAAGAGATAATATTTTTTAGCAATAAAACTTGTTTCTTGAAGGCTCGGAAATGTTTTAGCCACCTTTTGATATAGAAAATTTTATAGGTGGCTAACACATCAGACATTCTTAAATAAATGGGAAGTGAAGAAGAATCCTATCCAAATCCTCTCTGATTACAAAAGTCTCCACAGAAACACTGGGGAAAGTGTACAATCTTATTGTACCAGATTTAACAGTGTGTATAATGCACTTCCCCTAGATCTAAAACCTCCACAAGGCTCAGCTCTAAACAAGTTTCCTGAAATATTTGACCATGAAATGGCTTATTAGCGGAGAGAAAGAGACCCTTCAACCCTTGAAGATATGAAAAAATGGGTTCTTGCTGTGGAAGTTAACTTGATGGAGAAAAGAGAAAGAATGAAAATGAGAAGAGAGTGTCTTTAGGGAGGAATCTACACCTTCTACTTCCAGCTCAAAGATGGAAAGAATTATGGAGGAGATGATGAAGAAAATGAGCATCCTTGAGAGGGCACAAGCAAGTCAAAACCAAACTGCTCCTCAAAATAGAAACCAGAACCAAAATAAGAATTTTAGAAGGAACCAACCTCCAAACAGACCTAGGGAAGATGATCAACAGATCACTCCTCCCTTTCTTCAAAACTATGTGAGTGAGGTTGAAGAAATATATGAGAAAATAGAGGAGGATGATATCAACATGATGGGAGTAGATAATCATGACTTTGAGGTTCATTATGATAGAAAACAAGGTTTATACACACCTTATGATATAAAAAGAGATGAGGATGAAAGCTATTATCGAGACATGGAGAATGTCATCATAGAATATCAAAGGGAATATGACCTTAGAAGTAAAACCAATCAACAGACTCCCAACACCAAAACCTCTGACAAATCCTCACAAAAAAGCACTGTAAACAAACCCAAAATTGTCAACCAGAAGGAAAAAAAAGTGGCTGGAAATTCTGATAAAGGTAAAGACAAAGGCACTCAAAACAATACAAAACAGAGTGCAGACCTTAGCAGTACTAACACTTCAGCTAGTACTCCTGTTAAAACCATTTTGTCAAATGTAAATAGAATAAATCAGCGAATGGATTTTGCTGACAGAGTGGCAGCTAATAAGGCTGAGACAAGCACTTCAAAGAATCAAATTCCTTTCAGTTTGGAGCAGGAAATTTCAAAGATTAAAATATTTGTTCCTCTCTCTGAACTAGCTGCCCAAAATGTATATAGGACCCAAATGTTGAAGGCTTTAAACATAGAAGAGAATAATGACACAGTCGATCTTAATGATGACCAGCCAGAGCTTATTTTTGGTCCAAATATTGAAGGTAGATATCAAGAGGGACCTATTCCTCCTTTTTATGTAATTTTAAACATTCATGACAAAATTTTGCACAACGCTATGCACAACTCAGGGGCCTCTCACAATTTAATTCCAAGAGATGTAATGTAGAGCCTGGGTCTAGAAATCAGCAGACCTTATAAAGACCTTTACTCCTTTGACTCAAGCAGAGTAAAATGTTTAGGATTGATAAAAGACCTCTGCGTTAACTTAGCACAGATTCCAGCCAAATTATTAGTCATGGGTATTTTTATGGCTGATGTGCCCCCTAAGTATGGAATGTTTTTATCACAATCTTGGGGGGCTAAGTTACAAGGAACTATGCAGATGGACATGACCTATGTGATCATCCCTGTGTTTAATCAATCCAGAAGACTGTACAGGGAGTCACATATGTAGTACATGGTGACCAGTCAAGACAGACCAGAAAACTCTCCTCTGTATTCTATAAATACAAGCCTCGATTATTTTATCCTGTTTAACGATGAAAAATTTAGTGAACAAGTCACTTTAATAGAATTAATGGCTGATAGAGAGGAGGAGGTAAACACCACAGAAGTGTCAAAATAGTTTGCTACAATTGAAAACTTTAACAAACCAAACACAGGTCTTGAACTACAAGTCATGCATCCTTTGCTTTTAAACCTGGACATTCAGGAAAGCATTCCTCAAATAAATGAAAAATATAAGGAATCAAAACAAATTCAACTAAGTGCTGATATTCCACAGCAATTCGAAAGCACTTTAATTGAAGGGTACAATCACCAAACAGATGAAACCGAAACTAGTCCTCTATGGAGTATGTAATTTGACGGGTCATGCACTAGAACTAATGCTGGTGCAGGTGTCTGGACATGCAACACTGAGAACAACCACACAGAGAGAAGTTCCTGTATATTAAACTTTCAGTGTTCGAATAACATAGCGGAATATGAATCCCTGCTCTTAGGCTTACATTTGTTGAAAAAGTTAGGAGCCAAGAGAATTAAAGTGCATGGGGATTCAGAATTAATCATTAGGAAAGTCAATGAGGAATACAATGCTAATCACCCAAGACTTAGGGCCTATCGAAACGATGTCATGGACCTTTTTAAAACTTTTGAGGAATCCTAGTTAATTTTTGTCCCAAGAAAAATAAATAACGCAGCCCACAGCTTAGATTTTGCAGCTAGAACATGCTTAACGCCATACGAAACCAAAGAATGCACAACTCAGATTAAATTCAAACCAGCTGTTCCTGACAATGAAAAATATTGGCAAGTGTTTGACAGAGACAAACAAATAGAAGACTTCATGCAATTCAGAAATAAATTTAAACTACACAGTTCAGATTCAGATTACGAAACAGACTGCAATAGTGAAGAAAATTTTCTTGGTGAAGAAGAACAGTATCCTGAGGTTGCCAATATAAATCTACTATCTAGCAAACTTAAAAACAAAATAGAGATGACTGCAGAATTAGAAACAGAGGAGTTAGAAACCTTGCAGTCTAAAGATCAGAGTTTTCCTAAGTGTCTGGCCCCTTTAGAAGAGTTGTTCAATTTTAACGTTGTGGCCGAGAAGCCAAAACTGGAGCCTATAGAGACTAAAGTGGAAGAGTGCAATATAGGCAGTGAACTAAAACCAATGATGATAAAACTGTCTAAGACTTTACCAGCTCACATTAACTCAAATACATAGAGCTGTTTAAAGAATTTTTTGATGTTTTTGCGTGGAGTTACGAAGATCTTAAATCCTATGACACTGAAATAATACAGCACAAAATTCCTCTCAAGGAAAACCAAAAGCCATTCAAACAGAAGCTGCGCAGAATTATCCCTGTTCAGTTGCCTTTGGTTGAGAAGGAAATCAAGAAAATGTATGAAGCTGGTATTATTGTCCCTATTAGATATTCTAAGTGGGTGTCTAATCTGGTGTCAGTTAGGAAGAAAACAGGAGAGATCAGGCTTTTTATAGACTTTAGAGACTTAAAAAAAGCTTCATTGAAAGACAACTACCCTTTTCCTAAGATGGATCATATTTTACAAAGGGTGGTAGGGTCTAAAAGAATTTATTTGCTTGATGGCTACTCAGGGTATAATAAGATCTTAGTTCACCCTGATGATTAATTAAAGACAACGTTTACTACACCTTGGGGCACTTTCATGTATGTGAAAATGCCTTTTGGTCTAATGAATGCTGGTGCAACATTCCAAAGAGCCATGGACATAGAATTCTCGGAAGAAATAGGCTACTTCATCATTATTTATCCTGATGATGTTACTGTGTTTTCAAGGACAAATGAAGAGCACATAGAACATTTGAGAAATTTTTTTGAGAAATGCAGGAAGTTCAGGATATATTTAAACCCTAAGAAAACTCTATTCAGTCTCCAAGAAGGTAAACTTCTTGGGCACATTATTTCATAAGAGGGTATTAAGATAGATCCAAAGAGGATTGAGGTCATATTGCAAATCTGTCATCCTCGAAACATCAAGGAATTGGAATATTTCATTGGAAAGATTAATTTCTTGAGAAGGTTCATCCCCAACTTGGCTGAGCTCCTTAGAAACATTACAAACATGCTGAAAAAGGAGAAAGGGGTAAAATGGACCTTGGAAAAAAATAAGTCCTTTGAGCTGGTGAAACAAGCGTTAACCAAAACACCAGTTCTAATAAGTCCTGATTTTTCAAAAGATTTTTATATTTTTTCATTTGCATCAGAACATACTATAGCTGATGTCCTTTTACAGAAAAATCCACAAGGACAAGAGCAGCCTATTGCATTCTTTAGCAAGGCATTGAGGGATGCCCCTTTGAAGTATAACATTATGGAAAAGAAAGCCTTTACTTTGGTTAAGGTTTTAAAATACTTCAGAGTATACATCTTGCACTCACACATCATTGCCTTTGTCCCAAATTCAGCTGTGAAAGAAATTCTAACGCAGGACCCAGATGGTAAGAGAGGTAAGTGGATTACGGTTATTCTTGAATATGATTTAGATTGATGGATGAATCAAATTTTGAAGTTCTTGATATTAATATGATTAATGCTTTAGATGATCAAGAGGAAATATCAACTCCCATTGTTGAAGACCATTTTATGAATTCCTCTTGGTATGCTGATATTCTTTATGTTTTTCTTAATTTGAACACACCTCCCAGTTTGACAAAAACAAAGGCAAGGTTTCTAAAGTTAAAAGTTGTGAACTACTGCATTATTGATAAATGTCTTTATTGGAAAAATTCAAATGGTGTATTGCTTAAATGTTTGCCTGAGTATGATGCAAAGAAGGTTAAGCACGAGTTCCATGAGGGAGAATTTGGAGGCCACCTCTACTGGAGGACAACAACCAACAAAATCTTAAGGGCTGGTTACTATTGGCCTACTCTCTTTCTTGATGTACACAAAATGATCATTGCCTGTCATAAATGACAACTTTTTGAAGGCAAAAAGAAGCTGCTACCCTTACCTCTGCATCCAATCACTGTTGAAGCACCATTTTAACAGTGGGGACTTGACTTCATAGGAGAAATCCATCCACCATCCTCTGCCCAGCATAGATGGATTCTCACTACCATATATTACCTCACCAAATGGATATAATCCATCCCTTGTAGGCAAGCCAATGATTCTGTCATTATAAAATTCATGGAGACTAATATTCTCTCTAGATTTGGTTGTCCTACCAAGATCATCACTGATAATGCAATAACATTTGGATCCAAGAATATGGTTGAATTCTGTCACAAATATTAGATAACATTGGGTCATTCCACGTCCTATTACCCTCAAGGTAATCGACTTGCAGAATCCTCAAACAAGAGTTTGGTGAACATAATCAAGAAGCTGTTGGAGGACAAAAAGAAGTCTTGGCACACAAAGCTTGTTCATGCATTTTGGGTTGACATATTGACATTGAAGAAATCCATTGGTATGTCACCCTACCAGCTTGTGTATGGTACAGATAAAAATTTTCCTACCAGCCTTGGTGTACCAATTATGAATTTGATTCAAGAGGTTCAGTCTAAAGACAATGACATGATCAGAAGGATAAATCAGACTATTCATCTTCAGCAAACTAGAGAGGAGGTTTATAACAAAGCATTACAAAAGCAAGATAGCATCAAAAATCTTTTTGAAAAAGGAACAAAGGCCAGCAATTTCCATTTGGGGGACAAAGTTTTAAAGTGGGACTCAAGGAGGGAAGACAAGGGAAAGCACATAAATTTTGACAACGTATGGCTTGGCCCTTACCTCATTCATTCAACTACTGGTAATAATGCCTTTTTCTTACAAGAGTTAAATGGAGCAGAATTGTCTGGGGGTCCTGTCAATGGCAAGATGCTTAAAAATTACTTCTCTTGATACTATTATGTTCTGAAAGCCTTTTTATCTTTTCTCCATTATAAATATTTCATCCACTATTGCATTCAAAATTATAAAAATACAAAAATATAAAAACAATAGAAGAAAGAAAAGAGGGCAGATTGTAAAAACAATAAAGGTACAACCCCATACCAACAAAAAGAGAAACAAATATGAAAGTGTGCAAGATTAAATGCCACTCCTGAAAAAAAAACTCCTAATTAGACATACAACATAATCTTGGCTAATTAGTTTTAAATTTACTGTTGATAGGATAGTGAATTTGATTTTCCAAACAGTTTAATCTTGGCTTATCAGTAGGTAGATTAGGCTAGAAATTAAAGGTTCAAAAAAGATCAAAATATGAACCTAAGTTTTCAAAAGAAAGATGACTAAAATTTGGTTATTTCTTGAGTAAAAAAGCAGAGGTAAAACTGATTCTAATTAGCTCAAAATCTGAACCAGAGAAACAAATAAAGAACAGCTCAAATAATAGTAAAAACAGAGCTAAAAAAGATGAAGGAAGTGCTTTGAAATTCCAGATCTAAATCCTTCCATTTTGATTTAATTTTATGCAAAATAAGATCTATGTGCAGCTTTTTTTTTATGCCATAGATCAACCTCAAGTTAGACTGTTCAATCCTGACTTGTATGCTTTTAAATTTCTGTTATATAAATTAGAGAATAAAATATGTTAGACTGTTTAATCCTAACAAATGGGTAGATTAGGTAGAGAAGCATATGGACTCAACTGTTTAATCTGATTTCATGGAGAAATAAGGAGTATACTTGGATTATTTTTATGCTTTCAAAAGAATAAAATGTTGTAAAAAGAGTTTTCCTATCCAAGTTCACTCTAAAGAAGAAAAAATGTTAGAACACTGGGATTGGGTAGGTAGAAAGTTTGTATTGATGAAGATCCATTATCTTTTTCATGGCTGCTAACATTTTCTAGAGAAAAAGAAGAACATTCAAGTAAAGAAAGGTAGCCCAATGGATAAGGCACTGATCAGCCTCCCTGAGAATGCAAGTCTGAAGTTCGTGATGCCTTCAAGAAGGCACCATCCCCAAGTGGAGCGACTGTTAGCCACCTATAAAATTTGTTATATCCAAAGGTGGCTAAAACATTTTTTGAGCCTTCAAGAAACAATTTTATTGCTAAAAATGTTATCTCTTGAAGACTCATGGAGACATCATGCCCTTTGTCTAAATCTTTACTGCTATTTCCATTTCGAACTCTGAAATTCTACTGATTCCATAGTAAGAAGACTACTGCAAAACACCATTGTTTCCTTCATTCCACTTCAAAAGTAACCTTCATTATTTCCCCTTCATTTCCAAAAATTCCTCTATTTTCCATTTCTCTCCATTCCCCCTTCATAAGTACTCTTTACAAAGTTTAAAACTCATTTTTAGACTTTGCCGAAACCCCCAAATCCATCAAAAACTGTGAAAATTTTCATAAAAAATAAAGTTTTTAAAATGCAGGCTTAAGCCCCTTTAGGCTAAGTCCTAACCACTTCCCCACATATGCCTTGGTGCTGGAACCAAAAACTAAGCCCATTTGGTTCTTATCGCATCGGAGAAATCGGAGTGCGCAAGTCTATTTCTTATGGTAGAACCTCCGATGCGATTAAGCCCTTTGTTTATAAACCCCCGATCTTATTATTATTTCATATATCCCTTGGAACCACAATTGGGCACTAAGAATTGTTTAAAACCCATCTCCGATGCATATTTTTCTTTTTAAATTCATAAACCCACTTTTCCTAAGTTTTGGTCTAAACCTACCAGAGCAATGTTTTTTAATGTAAATGGGTAGATTGAAAAGTCTCGAAGTGCTAATCGCATCGGAGAATTCAAAATGGGTAGATTGAAAGACCAACACTGAAGTTCCGATGTGATTGGCCCTTATACATATTAAGCCCTGGGCCTATCACATTTCATATAAACTAACGGCCCCGCAGACGGGCGCCAAGCCATATCATATATATAACCCGCCCCAGCCATAAGACCTTTGTATTTCGTTAATTTTTGGTTTTCATAAGTTTTCAAGGGGTCTCACCGTTCATTAATCTAACCCATTCCCAGTTTTTGATCATAAGCCGATCAAACGGCCCGCGCAACATCGCATCGCAAGTTTTTATTGGGCGCATGTTATTTCCTCTCCCCAATTGGTGATCTCCCGATCAATCGTGAGCTGTTGATCTCATCCCCGCCTTCCCCGATCCAACGACCCTCATTTTCTCTAATAATAAACCATTCCTCCGCCTTTGAACCCCTTTGATTCACTCCCCACCATCGATCTGATCCGCAGATTGACGGCCAGCGCTCAATCGCATCGGCGCCATACAAGTACTTCCCCCCGCCGATCACATGCCTCTGATTGCATCTGGACCGTCCACGTGTCCAGATTGGAAAATTCAAAATTCAGCTCTCCACTTTGGTTAAAAACATACGGCCCCACTCTATAATGTTTTCCAACCAATCTCAGTCGTTGATCTCTGCAGATCAACGACCCATATTAACCCCTCTCTCCGCCTGTGTATTAATTCGTTTATACCCCAGATCAAATCTTAACCGTTGATTTGTTCCATCTAATGGTTCTTATTAATCCTGATAGGCTTGCCTCCTGTGGGTCCTGTCTTCCTCAGTTTCTAATCCCAGCCATTCATCCTTGCTCCAACGGCCCAGTTTGAAATCGCCCATCTTCTTTCTGCCCGCGCATTTTGCCTATATCGCGTTCACTTCCCTACCGTTAGATATGAGGCTTCAGATCTAACGGCCAACGTTCTATATCGCATAAATTTCAGTGCGAAGGTTAATTTCCTAAGGGTTGCATGATATAAGTGGTTTTAAGAAGCCACGTGTCTGGTGGGAATGCATATCGTGTTCAAAAAGACAAAACTACCTCCCCGCCTTTTCACTGCGCGAAACCTGTGGTTTTCATCCCCAGAACCACTTTTCCTCTTTCCATTTGTGTTTCATCGCGCGCCTCCTCAGTCCTTGATCTCGTAGGGCCGATCTCATCCGACGACTCACGATCATCCATCAATCCTGCTCTTCTTTCCTTTGCATTTTCTCCACCAAAAGGTTTCTAACCTATTTTCCTTCACATTTTCTCCCATTTCTTTATTGAGCGGCTTTTCTCCATTATACGTCTCGGATCACTCCCAACCATTTATCTCTGCAGATCGACGATTCTGACTTAAAATATCCCACCACTTTCCTTTTGACCACTACACGCAAATCTCCACCATTGGATGTTGTCATCCAATAGCCTTGCTCCTTCCCCACAACCTCTAAAGTAGTTTACCAAATAACGCAAGATTTTATAATATTTTTTGTATTTTGTAGGTTTTAATTGTTTCTTCCATTTCATAAAAGGAAAATTGAAGCCGAGGATGACGATCCTCCAGGCTCTCACTTATCAAGAGGAAATCATTGAGCAGGGTTCAACTCCACGTTTCATCAATGCTTCATGGGCATTGATGCCATATGAGCCCTTTGGGGCACCTGCGCATCGACAAGACACGGTGAAATTCAAAAGAGTATCAGTGTTGAAGACCTACCACAGTAGAAATAAAGATTGAAGATGAATTCTGTAGTTTAATGGATTATGGCTAAGATCGATTATCAAAAGCCTAATCCATTGGATTAAACACAATTAAAGAAAATCATAAACATTTATCAGACAGAGGATGCATCCACTGCCACATCAGAGGAAAATTGATTCGTCTCTACCCAATGCCACCTGTAGCCTCAAGCATTCAACAGAGGTCGAATTATGATCATAAAATAAGATATTTGCCTCAACACAGCCGAATAGTTAATTCTGCCAAAGGAACTTAATGAAAAAAATATCAGCAGAGTTACTACAACATGACACAAAGCCTTAAAGTCAACAAAAGCTCCCACCGAGCTTAACTCTTAAATGTAAAACAATTAATACAGACAAATATTTGTAAAATTCTCCATCGAGCCCCTCAAAGTATGAGAAGTCTTAAATATGTATTAATTACCTGGGAGATATTTTATCCCTCGCACCTCCTCATTCCTTCTATAAATACTCCTGTAGAAGATGAGAAAATGTTGGTTGCAGAACTTGGAAATATACTTGAGCTTGAAACTTCTACTTGTAAATAGTGTTCATGGGATCTTGAAGCTCTTCTTGTGATTAAAATAAGTTAGTCTAAGAAGTGAAGATGATTGCTGAAATGAAACATTGGACTTAAAGATGTGACTGGTTTGAAGCATCAATACAAGCTGATTTATGGGATCCTGGTCTATGTCAACGATGATGTTATTTCTTATTGTAAACGTTATTTTATTTCTGCTTTCACTCTATCCATCTTCTCTAATAAAGAACAGCAAGCATAGAGTTAGGATTTACTATATATTAGTACCCTTCTCTGACTGATAAGCTTTATCTGAATGTTTTCTTCTAAATTGTGTTGTTTGGGAATGATTTAATTCAATTCAAGTAGTTAGGAATGCAGGCATTCCCTCGTCCTACTATCTAGACTAATTGTTATTCTTGAATGTTATTTTTAGTTTATGTTAAGTAGAGATGAACTGAGGAAATTATGGTGAGCCCTGTCCTTTAGTTTTATCCCCAAAGACTAGCTAAAAGTTTCCCTAAGAATGTGTTGAAAGCAGGCTAGGTTCAAAGTCCTTACCTGATCTTAGACTATTCTTCGTTATTATATGTTATTCCCTTTGTGTTTAAATGTTTTTCTATTGAAAGTGCATCAAAATCTGGCTAGTTTCAAAGTACTTACCAGATGTTAGATTACTTTTATGTCTTTCTTAAGTGTATGCCAAAAGCACGATAGTTTCAAAGTACTTACCTGATCTTAGGCTGCTCTTTGTTCTTCATTTGTTTAATTCCCCTTCTTGTTGTAACATTTCATTCCATAAAATCAACTTTAAAGAGATCCTTAGACATATATGACTTGCCCCATGGACCACTCTTGAACCTTGTTGTTTTCAATTAAAACCTATTATGACTCCATAGCCCAATGGACTAAAAACCATCGTTATATCTATCTTTTTAGCCAAAGCTCGTTCTAATTTCTTGCAACTTCACAACTTTGAAACTCCTTCCATTTATAACTTTCCGCTCAAACAATAATCATTCTCAACCATCCAAGACAAAAAAAAACCCTCGGACTACATAACTAGCCTAATATCATTACCCAAAAGCTCTTAAAGATAAATCCATCTTTGCACTTATTGGAGAGATCCCTCTCCGGATTCAGGAGGGCTAGATCCTAGAATCCCAAAGTGGTTGAAATATTGTTTCTCCCTGCAGTCGGACTTTGTCAATCTTGCTGATTGCGAGGAGCTAACAAAGCCCAATGGATCAAGCCACTTGTCTATGACATTCTTGAAACCTCCTGAAGGAGATGCCATCCCCAAATGGAGCCACTTTTAGTATCCTGTAATTTACATAATATCAAGGTGACTGATTATTTCTGTTCAGTTCATTCATATAGAAAATAATATTCCATGGTTGTCCTCTATTTCCAAGAAAGGATCTTTTGGTTAAAAGAGGCAAAGAATGGCTTATCCTAGGTTGGAAAGCCCAGTACAAGTCAAAGGCACATAAACAATTGTTTGGAAAAAGCCTTTAAAACTTATCCTAAGTTCTAAAACATCATCAAAAAAAGGGATTTCGGCCATTTAAATATGATCATATATTTTATGATTTTTATTTAAATGTACCCTTTACCATTCCATCGCATCAAGGACCTTCCACTACCTAACCCCACCGTTACATCCCATGTCACCATCCACTCATTCCCTAACATTAATTTATCCCCTACACCACCATTACATCCCATGTCATCATCCACTCATACCCTAACATTCATTTAAACTCCTCGCACCTTCCTGCTCATCCACCATAACCCTCTTCCATCAGACAGTATCTAGTGCATTTTGTGCCCCCCTCAACCTTCGAGCTTTAACCGCATGGGTGTGGGGGGGTCTGAAATGGGCAGTATCCCTTACTTCCTTTCCCACTACATGGCGCATTCGTGCTACTTTTCACCCCCTACTCTGATATTTCCTACCACTCCACTACCCCCCTCGAAAAATTCTTTTCCCTCCACTCTGATACCACTCCCACCACCGTTGCTCCCTGTCTCTTGCTACCACTGCATCATGTCGTCCACCTACCAACTTTTGCCACCACTGCATCATGTCGTCCACCTACCAACTTTTTCCACCGCTACTCCACCAGCTCTTGCTTGTGTAATTTCTCCACATCGTGTTTCCCTTCCAATCCAATCCAAAGGGTGTATTGAATAATTTTAGTATGTTTTAATGGAAGAAGTGGGTTTCTCCTTTTTGAAGCTCTACTGCAATAGTAACTGACGCAAAAAAGACAGAGGTAGTTAGAAATGGAATGGCCATCATGACAACCATCACAGCAATCAGATTAGGTCATCCGACAACCATTTCCGCCAAAGAAAAGCTAGAAGTCAGTGTGGTTTTAACGCTCCCTCTCCGGCCTCACACTAGTCATATCCTGGTCATTTCACAATTAATAATGGACTGCTAAAATAAAAATATCCACCGTTTTGGTCAAAATTATCTTATCGCGGCCACTGCATGGTTCCACTTGTCCAATTTTTGCTTGAATGTAATTAATAATGATCTCTAAAGATAATAGAGTAACTAACTTAAGTTTTAGTTAAATACTGCATCCATTTTGCAATATGGGTGGGGACCTGTAGAGGGAAAAACCATTGTAATAGGCTCATCTAGTTGTAAAGACCCTTTTTTATATGAATGAAAGGACATTGATGTTTCCAGATTCTTGTGTAATGTTTTAATGGCGATGTACTTCTTCATGTTATTTTCTTTCCTTTATTCCACCATTGCTTTATTTCTTTAATGTGGATAAGTAAATCTTGTTCACTATTTCTCACTCGGAACCCTGCATAGTCTTGAAACAATAATCTATGTTTTCCTCTAAAATTTGAATTTAGAATTCAGATAAGGTCTACTTTGCATTCACATTGAACCTTAATATTTTCTCATTTTCCATTTCAGAAACTGTAGAGATCCATTGGCATGACTAGCTTGCATGGTTACACATGATTTTAGTTATTCATCCATTTAAATATATTTACACCTATTTGACTCCATAGCCCATTGGCACTCTTCTGTTGTCTCAATCACAAATATTCAAGCAATCCCCTATGCACTAATATCTAGCCTAAAATCCCCAATCAAAAAAGCTATATCTAACAGAGAGATCCCTCTCTGGGTTTAGGAGGGCTAGATCCTAGGCCCGAACCGGTTCTGATGTTGGTCCTTCGGGATTCTGTCTTCAGCCTTCAGAATTATGGGGTGCTAAAAACTCCAACAATGAATGGGTCATCTTCTCATCAATGTTGCTCATTAACAGTGATGCTGATATCCATGATGATGTATCTAATGTCTCATGGCAAGGCACAGTGATGAACTCATAGCCCAGAATTGTACATAGGATTATGCTCATCCCATCTTCTAAAAATCTACACTTCAATGGAAAGGGTTGAGTGTAGCTCAAAAATGAAAAATTGGTATAGCTCTTTATCTTTTCCTTGATTAGATCAAGGGTAATCCACGTAATGATATGTTGATTCTTTAAATCAAAATGTTTCTCTACTCCTTGGTTATGCAATGACCCTGATGGCATGTCCCCACAAGCTTCAATAATAGGTACTAAAAAAATATGGGATGTAAATCATTGCAAACCTTGGACCAAATGATGTTTGGGAACATCTTGAAAAACCACAAGAGTTCCTTCAATTGGTGCAATGGTCCCTCCAACTGTTGGTAAGAGTGATGGCTTCTCTTCTATAAATGTAACGGTGCTGGAATCTGACTCTTCTTCCTCATGCATCTCCTGAATCATGCATGGGACTCTATATGTCAAGAGCCTAAGACTACCTTTCGGAGATGCAAGTGTCTCTCTTTCTAATACGAGTACTTTTGTAGCTAGTGGTGAATGTAGTCACTCTTTGTATAGAGTGACAAGAATGACATTCTCCCTTGGCTTCTTAGGAAATGTCTCTTTGTGAAGTGTCTCTTGTTCTTTTCTATCAAATTCCTTCCCTACCCTTTGAAATAAGTATGAATATTTACTCACTTTTGTATTCTCCATGTGATCAAACCACCATTAATTTGCCTCACCTTGAAGGTGAAGGGTTGTAATCTGAATAACCTCTTTCTTAGCTTCAAGATGTAGCCTGAAGAATACATCTAACTCTTTCCTCAAAGACTTTGGAGTGCTTGAGGAAGATCCATCAAATGTAGGCAAATAGAATCTATTATGCCTCTTTCTTGTATTATTTTTGTAGGATCTTCATTCTTCCTTGAGTTGGAAAAAAATGTTGGAGATTTAGATTCTCCTTGAATTCTCTATATTGTGCTTTTTACTCTTCAAGATGTAGACTCAGAGTCTCATGAGTTTCATGCTCCAAATTTCTTCTATCTCCATACCATTCACTTTCTTCTTCAAAGAAAGTGGGCATAGTAGATCTTTGAGGAGCTCTATGCTTCTCTGGTCTTCTTTGCTGCTAGTAAGATGTACTGGGACCTTCTTCATTCTAAAAAATTCTTGAGGATTCTCTTTTTCTTTCTCTCTTCATTTCATTGATCTCCTTGGAGAGATCCTTCATAGTTATTGTTGGGGTCCTATGTTTCGATAGTTTGGCAAATCAAAAGACAAGGCAAAATCAGAACCAATATTTAGAGTTATAAGATCTAGTCCTCCTGTTCTCAGAGAGGAATCTCTCAAATGTTTGTTTGCAAAGGTTTATCTTGTGTGCTTCGAGTATGGATTTTGGACTAGTTATTAAGTGCAGCTGTTTGTTTGTTTGTTTGGTTGGATTGATACAGCAGAACATGAAAGACCTAGGAAAGATACATAGAATGGAGAAACATCTGGTTCATTGGGAAATGGAGTCAAAAAGTGGTCATAACATAATTATCAATGGATATGGGATATCAGAGGGCAAATCTAACTTTGCCACAGGATCCTTTGGTTTTTGGAATGAAATGGACATCAATAATTTGGGAAGAGAATTTTAATTCTCAACAAAGGGAATTTGAAAACACAATTTGAACAATAAAGAGCTTTTTGATAGACAGGTCTAACCATGAATTCTACAAATCACACCTTTAAGCAAACAATGATTTCAAAAAAACTTTTTTAAAATGAAATCTAAGATTTGGGGAACACCTTATTTCCTCAAAGATTTTATTTCAAATGACTTAGAAAACATAAAAGATTCACTGATAATTGCAGTCATAGAAGAGGGAACACCTAACACGTCTATGATTACAACTATAAAGACCTTTGAGACAAATTTTTAAGTAAGGACAAAGGGAAATATTAGAACAGACCTCCTTGGCTCACTATAAATAGAAAACTTCAAAGGGAGACTTCAATAACAGTTTTTAAGTGGCAGCAGTCAAGCAGGGAAAACCATAAATCATTGCTGAAACCAACTATTCGAACTATTAATGAAATAAACATGCATGAAGACTAAAGAGAGATATTAAAGACTCTAAAGTACTTCAGCAGAAGAAAAAATGAAACAGTGAAGGGTGAACAGGTCTAAGGTGCTTCCAAGAGTCATTTCTTAGCCTAAAACTTTCAACCTACTGTTGTAAGAAATTATGGAACATAATGAAAACAGGGGAAAACATAAAACAATTCAGAATACTTCACCAACAGCCAAGCTCATGGATCCAATGATAGAGCCTTCAGAGTAACAAACATGCAACAACATCATCAGGGCTTCAAGACTTTAATTTCTTATTCAACTTCAACAGACTATGTATTATTTCATAGAGTTCCAATATTACTACTAGTGATCAACCAACGCCAACTCTTCTTCTGTAGTAGTATTTATAGAAGAAAGAGGAGGTGGAATCTGATAAAGATCTCTAAAAATAATTAAGACAGACTTAAATGGCTTCTTAGCCTTTGGGGGCTCAATGAAGCAACTTACATAGGTGTCCTCTGTATAAAATCATTTACATTAACTATTAGGTTTGCTGGAAAGAATTTGTTGACTTCAAGGCTCCTTGTTATCCTTGTAATAACTTCTGCTGACAGCTGACAATAAGTTCCTTTGGTTGAAATAACTATTTAGCTGTATTGATGCAAAATACCTCCTGGTCTGGTAATAACTTCGACCTTATTTTGATTTCTTTGAGGCTGCAGGTGACTCTGCGGTGGCTGGGAATTTAATTAGCCTCTGATGTGGCAGCGTATGCTTTCTGTCTGATATAAAAACTCACGATCTTCTTTAAACCATGTTTTAGGCTTCTGATAATCCATTTTTATCCGTAATCCCTATAGATCTGTCTTCAATTTTCTGTCCTGATACAGTTTGTCTTCGGCACTGATACTTCTCTGACTATGCTTGATTCACTGTGTTTTTTGCTGGTGTGTAGGGCTGCGCAGGGGTGATATGGCATCAATGCCTCATGAATCACTGATGAAACATGAATTTGAAATCTTCAAATGATTTTATTTGATGGATCAGAGGCTGGAGGATCTTCACCCTCTGCTTCTGAAATTTCTTCATACATAGCGAAAAAACCATTCAACCCTGCAAAAAACGAACAAATATTATAAAATCCATGCATGTGTAGGTTTACTGCTTCAGAAGGCATGAGGAGGAAGCATGGACGTTGGATGGCATCATCCAACGGTCGATATTTATCAGATGAATTCAAAGGAAAGGTGGAAAAAGAAATTGAATTGGAGCCATCGATCACGCAGAGATTGACGGTCGAGAGCAGAGGCGTAAAGTCAAAGCGGACGAATCAGGGCGATGAATTGTGGGCCATCGATCTGTAGATCGAATCGACGGAGGAGATGCTTTAATGACCACACCATATCCTGGTTAAACGTCAAGCTTCTTCGGTGAGTGATCACCGTCCGATGAGCAGCCTTAGATCAGATAGTGGACGTCAATATTGCGCCGGGACCACGTCTGATCTTTAACGCGCGATGGATCTCGGTTTTGTGAATAGTGCTGAGGCCACGCGTCAAGCGGTGTATGGAATCGCTGCAAAATGAAAAATACCACCCCGCTCTCAAAAGCGGTGCAATGGATACCGCGTGGTTTTGCAACGGTGAGTGGATGGCGGGGACCACCGGGTGATGGATTGCGTGCCATCGATCTGCAGATCAGATCGACGGTGAAGATTGATTCGAACTTTGGTCCAGCAGAAAATCTTAGGACATAATAAAAAACGTCAAATTTATATAAATGAAGGTTTTAAAATATTAATTTATGATGTGGATTGGCACCCGACTGCGGGGCCTTTGGGTGCATGGAAGATAATATGACCGGGGGTTAAAGAGGAGGGGCTAATCGCAATTGGGAAACGCGATAAGCGCTTGGAAGGCTGGCGCTCGGTTCTAGCACTAGGGCATATGGAGGGAGGGCTAAAGAGTTAGCCCAAGGGGGCTTAAGTCTATAATATGAAAATGTGATTTTTAGGCATTTTTCAATGATTTTCAAAGGAGTTGGTGGGTTTTGATAAGGCTAAGAAAGGGTATTAGACCTTATCAAAGGGGTTTTGATGAAGGGAAAAGGGGAGAAAACATGAAACTGAAGGATTTCATGGGAGAAGAAAAGAAAAGATGAGGTTAGTTTTGGAAGAAGGGGGGAAAAGGACAATGGTGCTTGCAGTAGTATTCTTCCTTGGGAATCAGCAAGATTTTCAGAGTTTTTCAAGACAGGAATAGCAGTGAAGATTTGGATAGAGGCATGAGGCCTTCAAGAGTCTTCAACAGCCAACACTTTTTAGCAATAAAATTTGTTCCTTGAAGGCTTCAAACATTTTTAGCCACCTTTTGCTATAATCAAATTTAATAGGTGGCTAACAGTGGCTCCACTTGGGGATGGTGCCTTCTTGAAGGCATTAAGAACTTCAGACTTGAATTCTCTGGGAGGTTGACTTGTGCCTCATCCATTGGGCTACCCTTCCTTTGCTGGGATGATCTTGCTTTAAAACATATTAGCATCCATAAAAATAATGGATTTTCATCAATACAACTTTCTACCTACCCAATCCTACTGATCTAACATTTTTTCTTCATTAGGGTGCACTTGGATTGGCAAGCTCTTTCTCAATATTTTGTTCTTTTGAAAGCAGGAAATCTAATCTATTTCTATTCCTTATTTCTCCATGAAATCAGATTGAATAGTTGAACCCATATGATTCTCTACCTAATCTACTATCTGTTGGGATTAAACTGTCCAACAGAATTTATTCTCTAAATTCTATAACATAAATTTAAAAATAGTCAAGTCAAGATTAAGTTGTTTTGACTTGCTGTGATCTATGGCATAAAAACAAGCTGCACATAGTCATTTATTTTGAAAAAAAATTAAACAAAATGGAAGGCTTAAGATCTGGGAATTCAAAGCACTTCCTTCACCCTTTTACAGCTCTGTTTGACTTTTGTTTTGAGTTGTCTTTCCTTTATCCACTGGCTCAGATTTTGAGCTGATTAGAACCAAATTTTTACATATTTTGACTTAGAATTCGAAAGAGATTTGAGTCATTCTCTCTGTGAAACCTCAGGTTTAGATTTTGAGCATGTTTGAACCTTTAATTTCTATCCTAAACTATCTACTGATAAGCCAAGATTAAACAGTTTGGCAAATCGGATTCACTATCCTATCAGCAGAAAAATTAAAGCTAATTAGTCAATATTGGGCTATTTGACTAACTAGGAGTGTGTTTTTTAGAAGTGGCATTTAAGCTTGCACACTTTAAGATTTGTTTCTCTCTTTTGGCATGGGGCTATACCTTTCTTGTTTTGAAAATCTGCCCTCTTTTCTTTCTTTTCTTTGTTTTTGTATTTTTTGATTTTTATAACTTTGAATGCAATGTTCAGGCTATGACATTTACAATGAAAAAATGAAATGATTTAAGACTCAAGACTCTTGGTAGAAGTAATGCTTGAGAATCCTGCCATTGACAGGACCTCCATATAGATCCTCTCCATTTAATTCTTTCAGGAAGAATGCATTGTGACCCCTCTCAGCATGAATAATATAGGGCCCTTTCCACAAGTTCTAAAACTTTCCATGTTTTCCCTTCTCTTCTCTCCTTGAATCCCACTTAAGAACAATATTTCCAGTTTGGAAATTGTTTTCCTTAGTCCTCTTATCAAATAGCTTTTTCATATTTTCTTGGACTAATTGTGTTCTTTCATAAACTTCTTCTCTGGTCTACTGCAAATGGATGGTTTGATTGATTCTCCTCTGCATATCATTCTCTTCAACCTACAATTCTTGAAGGAGCTTCATGACTGGCACTCCCAACGAGGTGGGAAAAACTACATCCAAGCCATAAACTAGCTGATAGGGGGACATATTTATTGATTTCTTTGTAGTTAGCCTATCAGCCCATAAGGCATGAACCAGTTTACTGTGCCATGATTTCTGATTTTGTTCCAACAGTTTTTTAATGATATTGATGAGGCTCTTGTTGGAAGATTCAGCTAATCCATTTCCTTGGGGATAGTAAGAAGTGGAATGGCCCAAGGTTATGTGGTATTTGTAACAAAATTCAACCATCATTTTAGATTTAAAAGCAACATCATTTTCTGTTATGATTTTTCTGGGACAACCAAATCTGGATAGGATATTTGTTACAAGAAACTTAATAATGACAGAGTCATTAGCATTTATGGAGGGTATAGCTTCTATCCATTTGTAAAGAAGTCAGTGGCTGTGAGGATCCACTTATGTTGAGCTGAGGAGGATGGGTGGATTTCCCCAATGAATTCCAGCCCCATTTTTGACAAGGTGCCTCAACTCTGATAGGATGTAAGGGTAAGGGAAGAATTTTTCTCCTGCCATCAAAGATTTGACACTTATGGCAAGACATGACCAACTTCTGAGTGTCTGGGAAAAGGGTAGTCCAATAGTAACCTGATCTAAGAATTTTGTTTGCTGTGGCCTTCCAGTATAGGTGTCCTCCACATTCTCCGTCATGCAACTCATGCATGATTTTCCCTGCATCATCTTCAAGTAAACATTTAAGCAAAGTTCCAACAACATTTTTCCAATATAACACCCCATCTAAGATGCAGAAACTCAAAGCTTTTTGTTTCAAAAATCTAGCTTTAGTTTTAGACAGAGAAGGAGGGGCATTTAAATATAAAAGCACATAAATAATGTCAGCATACCAAGGAGACTTTAGAAATTTTTCTTGAATAAAAGGAGCAGTAAATTCTTCTATTTCTTCCAACACATCTACCATATTCATGTCTAGTGCTTGGAAGTTAGACTCAGCCATAGGTTTTGCTAATCCTTGCCCTTTAACTATTTTGGTGGGCCTGATCTCTAAGTCATACTTAAGAATAGTTGCAATCTATTTTCCCCTTTTACCATCAGGGTCTTGACTTAGAATGTCCTTGACCACAGTATGTGGAACAAAAGAAATTATGTGAGAGTGTAAAATATAGACCCTAAATTCTTTTAAAGCTTTCACTAATGCTAAGGCTTGCTTCTCCATGATGTTATATTTGAGAGGAGCATCTCTTAAGGCCCTACTAAAGAAGGATATTGGTTGCTCCTACCCCAAATCATTTTTTTGAAGTAACACTGCAACTATTGTATGTTCAGATGCAAAAGAAAAGATGTAAAAGTCTTTGGTAAAATCTGGACTAATCAAGACCGGTGTTCGAGTAAGAGCTTGTTTGACCAATTTTAATTATTGTTTAGCTGGTACAGTCCATCTTACCCTGATATCTTTCTTAAGCATGTTTGTAATGTTTTTTAATAGCTCAGCAAGATTAGGAATAAACCTCCTTAGAAAATTAATCTTTCCGATGAAATATTTCAACTCTTTGAGGCTTCTTGGATGGCTGATCTGAAATATGCCATCTATCCTTGTAGGGTCTATTTTGATTCCCTCTTCTGAAATTATATGGCCAAGAAGTTTACCTTCTTGGAGACCAAAGAGTATCTTCTTGGGATTCAATGACAAGCAAATTTCCTACATTTCTCAAAAACTTTTCTTAGGTGAATCAAATGTTCTTCATTGGTTTTTCAGAAAACGGTTATGTCATCAAGGTAAATGATTATGAAATAGCCAATATCTTCAGAGAAGGCAATGTCCATGGCCCTTTGGAAAGTGGCCCCTGCATTCATTAATCCGAAAGGCATTTTGACATACATAAAGGTGCCCCAAGGTGTGGTAAAAGTAGTTTTGATTTGATCACTTGGGGGCACTAACACCTAGTTGTAACCCAAGAACCCATCTAAGAGGGAAATCCTTCTTGACCCAATTACCCTTTGAATTATATGGTCCATATCGGGTAAGGGGTAGTTGTCTTTTAAGGAGGCTCTATTTAAATTTCTAAAGTCAATACAAAGCCTGATTTCCCCTGTTTTCTTTCTAAGAGAAACTAATTTTGATACCCACTCTGAAAATCTAATGGGTACTATGATCCCATCATCATGCATTTTTTCAATTTCTGCCTTAACTAAAGTTAGTAAGAGAGGGTTTATTCTTCTTAATTTTTGTTTAAAATGCTTTTGATTTTCCTTCAGGGGAATCTTGTGCTAGATGATGCTGGTATCATATGATTTCAGGTCTTTGTATCCCCAAGAAAACACATATTTAAACTCTTTGAACAGATCTATGTATTGCATTTTAATGTGAGCTGGGAGAGTGCTGGATAGTTTTATCATCTTGGGTTCTACTAGACTGCCTATGTTATGCTCTTCTACATTTGTTTCCATAGGCTCCATTCTCGGTTATTTGGCTACATCGTTAAAATCAAGCAAGTGTTCTAAAGGTGTGAGACCTCTTGGGATTTTATCATTTTTTCATTGTAAGACTTCCAAGTCTTCTTGGTTTGAATTTTTGGTTATCTCTGCTTCAAAAGGATTCTCATAATAATTTATATCAGCAGAATATGTCATTTCAACTTCTGGGAGTTGTTCAATATACAACCAATTTTCTTTATGGCTAGTTTCTGATATCAGTATGCTAAAATCGTTTTCTGATTTCAAGAAATCATCTATGTGTTTGTCAGATTCAAACACTTTCCAGTGATCTTCGTTATCAGGCATAGCAGGCCTGTGTTTTAATTTTACACAGAGTTGTTCATTTATCTTAGGTATTTGGCAGTTGCTGGCATTGAAGGTGAGTTCATTTAATAGATGATTCAGTGCTCTAGGGATGAAAATGAGTTCATATTTCTCAAAGGTTTTCAATAGATCAAGGGCAGCATTTCGATATTCCCTAAGCCTTGGATTTCTAGCTGAGTATTCTCCTTTAATTTGTTTTATGATAAGTTCAGAATCCCCTAGGATCGATATCTTCTGGGCTTCTAATTGTTTAAGCAATTGTAGGCCTAGGAGGAGGGCTTCATACTTAGCGATATTGTTAGTGCATGGGAAATCCAATTTGTATGAAAAACTTTGATTCGTATTTTGAATCCAAACACCTGCCCCTGCACTTGTTTTGTTACAAGATCCATCAAAGTTTATTGTCCAAAGTACATTTGGCTCATTTTCAGTTTCTTGTTGTTGTTCATTGTCAATGTTTTGAATTTGATTGAAGGAAAGATTTGATTGTTCTGGTGAACTGATTGGGTACATGTTTTCCTTATCTGGTTGGGTGATTTCATCTTCATTACATAAGATAAAGGAATCTAAACTTGATTGAATAGAATATATTGGAGTGTTGTTTGGTTTGTCTATGTTTCTCACCATGTACTTCGTGTGAGATTCCCTATATAGACTTCTGTTTTGGTTGAAAAAAAGGATGGTGGCATAAGACATGTCCATTTGAAGGCTTCCCTGAAGTTTGGCTCCCCAAGATATTGATAAGAGCATGCCATACTTAGGGGGAATGTCAGCTACAACTATATCCATTACTAGACTCTGAGTGGGGATTTGAGCTAGATTAACACATAGATATTTAATTAAACCCAAACATTTGACTCTGCTTGAGTCAAAGGAATACAAATCTTTGTATGTTTTAGTAATCTCTAAGCCTAAGCTTTCCATTACCACCTTGGGCATTAGATTGTTTGAAGCTCCTGAATCTAACATGGCATTGTGTAAAATTTTCTCGTGTATGTTCAGGTTGACATAGAAGGGAGTGATAGCCCCTTCTTGGTATTTTCCCTCAACTTTTGGACCAAAAAACAACTCAAGTTTGTCATCTGTCAAGTTCAAGGTGTCAGTATCACTTCCTAAGTTCAAAGCTTTCAAAACTTGGTTTTTGTACACTTCTTGGGTTACTAGTTCAGTTAGGGGAATGGAAATTTTTATCTTAGCAATTTCTCCCTCAAGGCTGAAAGGAATAATTTACTTGTTGATATTTGCATCTGCCTTTTCAATTGAATTCTTTTCAGCAACTTTGATTTTCTGAACCTTGTTTGGACTGGTAATTGGGACAGTTTTGTTAGGACTACAAGCTGAAGTGCTAGGGGTACTCTGTTCAACATTTGGCTGGACACTTTTGTCTTTGTTTAAGTCTGGTTTCTTGGCCAAAATGTTGGTTTTCTCTGCTGTCTTTTTGGGCTGGTTTTCTGCATTTTTCTTGACAGCAGTGCTAGTGTTCTTATCCTTTGAATTATCTATGCTTCCCTTGCTCCTAAGATCATACTATTTGTGTACTTCCATGATTTCATTTTCAAAACCCAATCTATAGTCATCAAAATCTTCATAGGTGTTTGTATTTTGATCATAATAGAAGAAACCTTGTTCTTCCTCAGTGAGGAAAACATCATCCCCACTGTCTGATCCAATCAATTTTACATGAGATTCTTCCAACCTTTCTAACTCCCTATCTTCCTCATATTGATCTACATAGTTCTGTTGGAAGGGAGTTCTAATCTATTGGTCACTTTCCTTTTTCTTGTCTTGATTTTTTTCTCTTCTATAATTCTGATTTTTATTTCTATTTTGATTGTTTTGAGGTTCTCTTGGTGGAAGTCTCTCATTTAAATTGATCTTTTCAAGCATCCTCTCCATCACCTTCACTAGGTTGTCAATTTTTGTGTCAGAAGCTGAGGTTGAGGGTAGTAGGTCATCATTATAAGTTACCCTCTTCTCTAATCTCAACCTATTCCTTTTCTCGATTATGTTTGCTTCTACACTCAAGGCTCCTTTCTGCATGTCTTCCAAGGTTAAGTAATCTCTCCCCCTTAATTCATAAGTCATTTCAGCATCAAGGCCTTCGGGATACGTTACCAAGGCCATGCCTTGGGGAGGTTTCATGTGAGGTGGGAGAGCATTGTAAATGCTATTGAACCTAGTGGAGTAATCATGGACACTCTCCCCTTTATTTCTCTTCAGGCTGCTATACTCTGCTAGTATTTGGAGAGGGTTCCTTTTGAGTTCCCATTTGTTAATAAATGTTTGATGAAAGGCAGGGAGATCATTTATGCTATTAGGAGGTAAGTTTTTAAACCATTTCTTTACATCTCCTCCTAAAATTTGGGAGAAGATCCTCATCTTCACATTTTCTTCTTCTATCTCCATGTAATCAAATGCATCTTCCATCCTATCTACATGATGTTGGGCTATTGTAGACTCTTTTCCAGTGAAGTGAGGGATTTTGTATTGGTAATCATTTGTTAAGGGAAGTAGAAGTTGTGGTAACACTAATGGGGCATACCATGTTGCCATGGCTGGAAATAAGGGTGGATTTACAAGAGGTGGGTTTACAAAAAATGGCTGAAATGGAGTGTTTTGAACAGTGGTAGTATGAATTGGAGTGGAAGAAACACTTGGGCCAACAAACTGATTTTGAGAAGATTTTTTATGGAAAAGGCTAAAGTGATGAAGAAGCTGGGAATCAGGAGGAGTGGAAGGTGAGGCTTCTCTACTAATGCTCTGTTGAAAATCTGCAAAGTTAAGGTCAGCCTTGTTTAAATCACCTTGAGATCTAGTTCTAAAGATGTTCTATGTATGATGTAAATCAAAGTGTGAATCTTCTAAGACAACAAGGTTTTCGGGGACGGAATTTTTTCTTAAGAGGCTCCTGTTAGCAACTAATTTTCCAAAGTTAGAAATCTGCCACAGAATTCTCTCAGGATTGTCAACAATTAAAGGAGGATTCGGGTCTAGATGGGATCTAGTGTTAATCCTATGTGAAGCCAGAGTGTTTTTTTTTTTTTTTTAATGAGAGAGGTTAAGGTTTTAGGGACTGTTTTTGGGAATTTTACCTCTCACGATGTCTTATCTAGTAAGGGACTAGGCTTCTAAACTTCTTCAAGGCTGGTTAACACAGTCCTAAAGAGATCTAGGAACCTATATGAGTAATAGGCCTATTGGGGCTAGTGGAGTCGCCAGGTGGAAACTTTTTAGCTTTTATGAAGGTAAGATATTGGATGGTTCCACCACCATGTTTATTTGTGAAGCCAAACTGAAATTTTTTTTGGGTTTTTCTGAGTTATTCTGGTCTTATTGGTTACGAGAGTGTTCTAAATGTGAATTAATACTTAGCTAGGGTGTCAAAACATACAAAGTTCACTCTTATGGCCTGGTAACTGAATCCTTCAAGGTTTGATAAGGCTTTATGAAAATCCTAAGGGATACTTAGTTTGTCACTGATTCAAAAGGTCCTATCATGATTAACATTTCTTGGTGGTGCTTGAGGGAGGTTACTTATGTTATACTAGATAGTGAGTGTTTTGTTTTGAAGATTTTACTCAAAGTCCCACCGTGATCGCCATTATGTTGGGGTCCCGTGTTTTGATAGTTTGGAAAATCTAGTCTTCCTATTCTCAGAGAGGGATCTCTCAAATGTTTGTTTGCAAAGTTTTTTCTTGTGTGCTTAGAGTATGGATTTTGGACTAGTTATTAAGTGCAGGTGTTTGTTTGTTTGTTTGGTTGGATTGATACAACAGAACATGAAAGACCTAGGAAAGATATATAGAATGGAAAAACATCTGGTTCATTGGGAAATGGAGTCAAAAAGAGGTCATAACATACTTATCAATGGATATGGGATATCAGAGGGCAAATCTAACTTGGCCATAGGATCCTTTGGTTTTTGGAATGAAATGGACATCAATAATTTGGAAAGAGAAGTTTAACTCTCAACAAAGGGAATTTCAAAACACAATTTAAACAATAAAGAGATTTTTGATAGATAGGGCTAACCATGAATTCTACAAATCACACCTTTAAGCAAACAATGATTTCAAAACAACTTTTTTAAAATGAAATCTAAGATTCGGGAAACACCCTATTTCCTCAAAGATTTTATTTCAAATGACTTAGAAAACATAAATGATTCACTGATAATTGCAGTCATAGAAGAGGGAACACCTAACACATCTATGATTACAACTATAAAGACCTTTGAGACAAATTTTTAAGTAAGGACAAAGGGAAAGATTAGAACAGACCTCCTTGGCTCACTATAAATAGAAAACTTCAAAGGGAGACTTCAATAACAGTTTTTAAGTGGGAGCAGTCAAGCAGGGAAAACCATAAATCATTGTTGAAACCAACTATTCGAATTATTAAGGAAATAAATAGGCATGAAGACTAAAGAGAGAGATTAAAGACTCTAAAATACTTCAGCAGAAGAAAACATGAAATAGTGAAGGGTGAACAGGTCTAAGGTGCTTCCAGGAGTCATTTATTAGCCTAAAATTTTCAACCTACTGTAGTAAGAAATTATGGAACATAATGAAAATAGGGGAAAACATAAAATAGTTTAGAATACTTCACCAACATCCAAGCTCATGGATCCAATGATAGAGCCTTCACAGTAACAAACATGCAACAACATCATCAGGGCTTCAAGACTTCAATTTCTTCTTTAACTTCAACAGACTATGTATTATTTCAGAGAGTTCCAATATTACAACTAGTGATCAACCAACGCCAACTCTTCTTCTGCAGTAGTATTTATAGAAGAAAGAGGAGGTGGACTCTGATAAAGATCTCTAAAAATAATTAATACAGACTTAAATGGATTCTTGGCCTTTGGGGGCTCAATGAAGCAACTTACATAGGTGTCCTCTGTATAAAATCATTTACATTAACTATTAGGTTTGCTGGAAAGAATTTGTTGACTTCAAGGCTCCTTGATATCCTTGTAATAACTTCTGTTGACAGCTGACAATAAGTTCCTTTGGTTGAAATAATTGTTCAGCTGTATTGATGCAAAATACCTCCTGGTCTGGATATAAATTCGACCTTCTTTTGATTGCTTTGAGGCTGCAGGTGACTCTGCGGTGGCTAGGAATTTAATTAGCCTATGATGTGGCAGCGTATGCTTTCTATCTAATATAAAAACTCACGATCTTCTTTAAACCGTGTTTTAGGCTTCTGATAATCCATTTTTAGCCGTAATCCCTATAGATCTGTCTTCAATTTTCTGTCCTGATACATTTTGTCTTCGACACTGATACTTCTCTGACTGTGCTTGATTCACTGTGTTTTTTGCTGGTGTGCAGGGCTGCGCAGGGGTGATATGGCATCAATGCCTCATGAATCACTGATGAAACGTGAATTTTAAATCTGCAAATGATTTTATTTTATGGATTAGAGGTTGGAGGATCATCACCCTATGCTTCTGAAATTTCTTCAGACATAGCGAAAAAACCATTAAACCCTGCAAAAAATGAACAAATATTATAAAATCCATGCATGTGTAGGTTTACTGCTTCAGAAGACACGTGGAGGAAGCATGGCCATTGGATGGAATCATCCAATAGTCGATATTGATCAGAGGAATTCAAAGGAAAGGCAAGAAAAGAAATTGAATTGGAGCCATCGATCGCGCAGAGTTCGATGGTTGTGAGCGGAGGCGAAAAATCAAAGTAGAGGAATCAGGGCAATGAATTGTGGGCCATCAATCTGCAGATCAGATCGACGATGGAGATGCTTTAATGACCGTGTCATATCGTGGTTAACCATCGGGCTTCTTCGGTGAGCGATCACTGTCCGATGAGCGGCCTCAGATCGGATGGTGGACGTCAATATCGCACCGGGTCCACGTTCGATCTTTAACACGCGATGGACGGTGGTTTTGTGAACAGTGCTCAGGCCATGCGTCAAGCGGTGTATGGAATCGCTGCAAAATGAAAAATACCGCCCCACTCTCAAAAGTGGTGCGATGGATACTGCGTGGTTTTGCAACGGTGAGTGGATGGCGGGGACCACCGGGCGATGGATTGCGCGTCGTCGATCTGCAGGTCAGATCGACGGTGGAGATTGATTCAAACTTTGGACCGGCGGAAAACCTTATGACATAATAAAAAAACGTCAAATTTATATAAATGAATGTTTTAAAATATTAATTTATAATGTGGCTTGGCGCCCGACTGCGGGGCCTTTGGGCGCATGGAAGATAATATGACCGGGGGTTAAAGAGGAGGGGATAATCGCAATTGGGCAACATGATAAGTGCTTGGAAGGCTGGCGCTCAGTTCCAGCACCAGGGCGTATGGATGGGAGGGCTAAAGACTTAGCCCAAGGGGGCTTAAGTCCATAATATGAAAATGTGATTTTTAGGCATTTTTCAATTATTTTCAAAGGAGTTGGTGGGTTTCGATAAGGCTAATAAATGGTCGTAGACCTTATCAAAGGGGTTTTGACGAAGGGAAAATGGGAGAAAACATGAAACTGAAGGATTTCATGGGAGAAGAAAAGCAAAGATGAGGTTAGTGTTGGAAGAAGGGGGGGAAAGGACAACGGTGCTTGCAGCAGTATTCTTCCTTGGGAATCAGCAAGATTTTCAGATTTTTTCAATACAGGAACAGCAGTGAAGATTTGGATAGAGACATGAGGCCTTCAAGAGTCTTCAAGAGCCAACACTTTTTAGCAATAAAGTTTGTTCCTTGAAGGCTTCAAACAGTTTTAGCCACCTTTTGCTATAATCAAATTTAATAGGTGGCTAACAGTTATAAAGAGAGATGCAACAAAACTTAATCCCTCCATTAGTTACATATATCTACAATCTTCTTTTCTTATGATGCCAAGAGTGTCCACAAGCTGAGCCAAAGATCATGCTTTGATACCACTGTAATATCCCAAAAGGGACAATGCAGTAATACACAAACACAATATTTGAAACAACAAATTATGTACACATAAGAGATGAACAACACAAAAATATACAGAATAGAGGAACCAATTTATTATGTAGGAGATGGATTATAGATACAACAGTGCATAAAACGGAAGCACTCAAGCCAAAGAAATGGCCTAGAATGACACTGAAATCATGTTAAAGAAGGCACTGCATAATTGGAGATGTTGGAAGATGTATATTGCATTTTCCCTTCAGCTTATGATGATCTTACAACTATTGGTTGAAAGGGAAAGTGTAGATGTATGGTGCTTCAGAGCTCTGATGATTCCAGTATTGCAAATCTGGGCACTATGATGGAAACCCAAGATAACCCAGAAAGGAAATCCAGATCTAAGAAGATCATAGATTCACCCTCCTAGGGTTTAATCCCTTGACTTCTTGGTTATGTAGATATGAAGCATAAAGTAATGTAACATGGCTGCAATGTGTTACAGATCAGATCTATTATTTGAGGGATGATCCCTCCTTTAGATCTCCCAGCTAGACACTTGAGATCTAGCTTCTTCTTCCTCCTCTCAAGATGACAACTGCTGCATACACAAAAACTGGAGAAATTGCGTTGTCTGGGAGGGAGAGGTTGATTCCTACTGCAATATATCTCTTATCAGCTCAATAATTATGGAAACCATAATTACAAAGTGAGGGGAAGATCCCTCACAGGATTTCCAGCTGAAGTACTGGAAACTTCCCTCCTCCGATGGATCTATAGGACTGGACTGTGCAATCCTTGATGGGACTGCTTCTGCATGGAGGTATGATATTCTTGGCCGGATGCCTGATATGGATCTCAAGCACTAGAAGGTTGATCTTGAACCTCAAGGTAAAAGGATGAATCCTCCACCAGTTCCTCAGCTGAAACACTGAAATAAAACCTCCTCCTCTCAAATGATAATGTAGGAATGTGTAATTCCTAAAGATGTATGGGCTACAGAGAGTAGGAACAATGTGGCACCAATGCCTGATGATCAATGGAAGCTTACAATAAGCTTCCCATAGTAGGGACTCGAAGTCTCCCAGGGGTAAGGGTGTGATTCCCGCTCGGGAACACCCCGTGTTAAGCAACATTGCAGACTTAGATAAACAACTTAAGCATGCTTTGGAACGTAAAATGAAAATTCCATATCTAAATAGATCTCAAATAAATAATACCAAAATCCTCCTCTCCAATTCTACTTCATCTTCCTTATATGCTTTGTGAGCATTCCCATGCCTTGGCCCACCTCATACATGCGGACATGGTTCTCCATGTTGACTACATTGTATGTCCATGATCTCCATGATCGATGCATTTAATGTTCACCCTCTCCATCATGTGTGCAATAATGCACCACTTCCTCCATCATCTCATCATTTATTGCTCTATGATCTTACTTTGATTCCTCCTTGATCTTATTTGACCCATTCATCTCTCCATGTCCTTTCTTATTAATGATGTTTGGTCCCCACTCTTATTTCATTAATAAGCTTCTCCATTATTCCATGTTGTAGCTTTATTATCTAATTAACCATGTTCACACTCTTAGGAGTGGATTTACTCATCTTAAGGGGTTATGTGTCCCTCCACACTTTTATTTACTTAGTTAACAAAGATAAGTAAGAACTCTAATATTCCAATAAACATATGTAAAATTTGGAATATTACATATTCAGCTTCTCTAGGATTTTGATAGTCTCCAAGATTTGGTAACAGAGTTTACTTCAACTGTTGATGATGCTTACCTTCAACAATTTTTAGAACTATCTGTATTGACTAAAAAAAATTCATCTTTTACTTCTCAGAATGGCCATCTTAAGTCTGATATTCCTACTGCTTCCGCAATCCCCACCACTTCCTTTATCCTTCCTCATAAGAGAACTCAAATCTCCACACATACATATTCTCCTATAATCCATCCTTCTTCATCCACTGTCCACCTTCCTCCACCACCTCCAATAGTCATGGTAGCTAGATATGCCCCATTGATGTTTCCAACACCATTGGTACCTATGCCACATGATTACCAGTGTAAAATTACAATATATGATGGAACTCGTCCTATAACTACCCAACAGGTTGTTGAATAAATGAATGATCGTTTTGAGCTTCAAGAGGTAGATGAAGAAAGTGTTAAATTAAGGATGTTTTCTCAGAGTGTTAGTGGAGAAGTTATAAAATGTTTCAAAAATTTACCTGCAAACAGTATCAATGACATCCCTGCCTTTCATCAAACATTCATAAATAGGTGGGAAGTAAAAAAGAACCATCTTCAAATCTTAACTAAATATGAAAATATTAGAAGGGCCCCAGCTGAAAGTGTTCATGACTATTGCACCAGGTTCAATAGTTTAAATAATACAATACCTGCTCATATAAAACCACCACATGGTTTATCCTTGGTTAAATTCCTAGATGGTTTTGAACCAGAAATGCCTTATCAACTAAGGGAAAGAAATTCAGCCACATTAGAGTAAATGCAGAGAGATGCAGTGAGTGTAGAAGCCAACCTCGTAGCAAAAAGAGCTAGAATGAGAAATGAAAGAAGAGTTACTATAAGAGAAGAAACTTCAAATTCCACCTCAGATGATAAAATTGAATCATTGGTTAGGAATATAGAGAGAATGATGGAGAAAATAAATTTAAATGAGAGGACTGTTCCCAGAGAAAATCAACCAACTCCTCAAAACATAAATAAAAATCCTAGAAGAAACCCTCCTCAGATAAGACAGAGAGAGAAAAGAGGTCCTGATCAACAGATTAGACCTCCATTCCAAGAGAATTATGCTGATGAGGATGAAGGAGTAGTTGAGGAAGTAGAAGAAAATCAGATAAATTTGATGGGAATTAATGAATATGACTCTGTTTTTCTCACCCAAGAAGAACAAGAATTATTTTCATTGACTCAAACAGAGTTAGAATCTGAAGAATATGATGATTATAAAAAATGATTTGAGAATGATATCATGGAGGTTCACAAACAATATAACCTTTGACAATTCCAATAAAAAGAGTTCAGAAAATGCTGCCAAAAAAGTGTCTGAAACTGGACTCAACAAAACAGCAGAAAATTCAAAGAAAACTGTGAACAATTTAGAGGAGAAGAACACCGAAAACACTACTAGGAAAACAACTGATACCCCTGCCAAAATTTCTCTAACTGATATTCATAGTACAAGTAAACAAAACGAATTCACCCAAAAAGTAGTGGCTGAAAGAGCCGATTTTTCAAATCTTCTCAAAGTTCAAACACCATTCACCATTGAGAATGAACTTGCTAAAATGAAAATATCTATTCCTCTCACTAAATTGATAAAAAAGAATGTGCATAGATCTCAATTCCTAAAGGTACTAAACATAGGGGAGATTACTGATACTGTCAATTTAATTGATGATCAACCTGAACTTTTGTTTGGGCCACAAGTTGATGGTAAACCCCAAGAAGGAGGTGTCTGTCCATTTTATGTCAGTCTTAATGTTCATGAAAAAATTCTCCATAATGCCATGTTGGATTCAAGTTGCATCACATAATCTTATGCCAAAGGCTATTATGGAGAAGCTTGGCCTTGAAATTACTAGGCCTTACAAATATTTGTACTCATTTGGTTCTAGCAAAGTTAGATGTATAGGACTTATCAAATATTTGTGAGTCACTTTAGCTCAAATACCAACAAAAAGTCTAGGGATGGATATAGTAGTAGCTAACATCCCTCCTAGGTATGGAATTCTTTTATCATGCTCATGGGGAGAAAAGTTACAAGGGACCCTTCAAATGGACATGAATTATGCTACAATAACGATGTTTGGTCAACCAAGAAGACTGTATAGGGAAACCTTAATGAAGTACATGGTGAGTGTTGGGCCAAAATTGTAATCTACGGATAAACTACACTTCCCTAGTCCTGTGTCTAGTCTATAACTACAGGTGAAAGACTATACTACCCTTTTTCCTAACTTAGAACATATACACAGAGATGATTAGATGCTTACTTGTTTCAGTCACTTGCAAATGGCTCCTTTTTGTCGCTTCCACTACAGCTTCAAATTCAAGCAGTTTCAAATAGCTAAATGCTTCCTGCAAGAAAGAACATTGAAACATCAGAAGATGCAACAATATAGATATCTATTCAAGCTAGTTAGCTAAATCAGTTAAGCATAAACTACATTCATCAACCAAGATTTTGCAATATGGAAAATCAAATTAAACATAGATGCATGTAGGGAAAAGCAAGAATTACTCTTTATTGATGATAGAAGGAGAGGTTACAACCTAGTGACTTATTTGTAGTGACCTTCCAGCAAATTTCCCAAGTCTCATCACAGCATAAGTCTCTCCAGCAGTAGCTCCACAAATCAAACTCTCTATTGAAAATTCTCCAACATTTCCCTACTCAAATTCTTCCTCCCAAACACTTAGATCTATGTTTAATTTATAGATGAAATTTAGGTTGTTTTGTAATCAATAACATATAAAAAATAGGAAAGACATGTTTCCATTCATGTAGATGTCAAATGGACACTTGGTTCTGAAGCTTGAAACATGTGAACCCTTCTAGAAGACACTATCCAAGTGGAGATTCTGGAACAATGAGAATTTCACTCCCAATGTGACCAAGACACCTTTGAATGTCAGGAAGTTATTTACAGAGCAGCCCTGAATGGGGCTACCTGCATATGCAACACACTTAGGCCCCTTAGAGCCTACGTTGGTGAGCTCCCACATGTTTAATAATAAGCTTCAAACCATGGAAAATCCTTGCTTGATGAAAGTCTTGTTTGATTCATGTTGTTTCTTGTCTTAGGACATATCACAACTGAGATGATAGGGAATGATAGATCCTTGATCATCGGTCCTGGAGATGATGCCTATTTAACTAGGTAATTTGGAATGGTGCCCAAATTGACCTATAAAAATTCCCCCCTAAAGCATGAGATCCAAATAATAATAACATTCGATTGAGATGCTTTACACTATGATGAGCCTAGAAACAAAGCGGAATGGTCACCTGCATCAATTTTACAATACATTACATCATGATATATCCTCTATTGATCATAATTTCTGAGGGTAGGCATTCCCATAGTTAGCACATAAAACAATCTAATAACATGTACATAATTCAGAAATTCGTCTACATTGGAATGTTGCCCGGATGCAGACACGGCTATAGATATAGGCCCATGTTTGGATGAAAATATATATGTAAGGTCACCATACAAATGATGTGTACAACAATCCTGAAACCGTAGCCTGGATGGCTGACACTAGATCTGGGGTCTTCTTATCTCATTCACTCAATCATTTGGGTATAAGTCTAGCCATGCGAATAAATGATTTTTCGTCGAACATGGAAAGAAATCATTTGATTACCAGCCAATAATGAAAGCTGCTAACAAACGCGAGAGAACCACCATTAATTTCAATGGCCCTCAAGGTACTGTAGTAAATTTATTAAGGTGTGAATAGATGATTTGATGTCGAACACCAAACAAAATCTTTCAGTCAAAAGTCCGGAATAGAGGATCTTGTCGATGCTGTAACAAGCCTCATGGTACTGGAATATGATGTTTCTAAGTGAAATTCCTAGATATTGATTTGTAGTTGACAGGAAGTCACCGTATTGCAAAACTGGAGTTACTGATTTCGGAGACAAGGGTATGACTTGATATAGCAATTTTCAGGGATGACGGTCATGAAAATGAAGGTTTATGAGTATTGTGGATGGATGAGTTCTTAATCACTGGATGAATTCTCTTGAACATATCGGCGACACTGTGATGAGTTGGCAGCATTGAACCAAAACCAAAGTGAAGGTATGATGAACCATAGGTGTGAATGAACCATCAATATGATTACCCAACCCAAACAGTCATGGACATGGAGTGAAGTAAGTCTCATGTTCAAGAGCGACTTGCTACCAAAAGGAAACTTTGCTTGATTTTCCCAAATTTTCCTTGGTCATTTTTCGACCAGTACCTCTTTATTTTTTAACAAGCTTCAGGAGGATAAAATTTTATTGATCTATAATTCAACCCTTTGGGTGAATAAAGTATCACTATTTAACAATTTAACGAGTCTAGCGATGAATGAAACTCAATCCTTGCCATGATTGACAAGCCTGTCGCTATTTTATGTTTTAATGAGCTTAACGACAGTGATAGCCTGATCTTTTTTCATGTTTAGAGAGTCTGAAAAAGAGGACGAAAGAGGACTCCAAAAAGTACTCTTTTGTAAATTTGTCTCTCAGATCTGAAAAAGTGTAAAATAATATTTGAAAGAACCTCTTTGGTCATGTTTAACCAAGGTATTCCATTTTCATAAATAATCTATCTCAGTTCGGAAAACGGTTAAACTTATACTGAGTAGATATCAATTCATTTACTTTAACGAGCTCGAAATGACAAGTTCTCGACAATACTTTCACATTATCAGAGTCTAAAAAGAGCCGAAAGAAGACTCCAAGGGTTCCTTTTTTACTATTATAGAAGCTCGAAAAACTGATAAAAGTGTGCTTCAAATCCTTTTTCGTTTTTAACAAAGCTTGAAAAATAACGAGAACAAGCATGCTTTGTGGTCAAGTCCTTCTTGAAATAAATTTGCACGATTAGCATGTTCGTCAATTGTATTTCCTATTCAGAACAACATCAAATGGATTAAAAATACCTGTTTCATGATAAAAACATAATAAAACTATATTCATAGCAAAAAATTTAACTTGCAAGTAATTAAATGACTATATAAAGCAGTTTCACTATTCATTTTTACGATTCCATACTTACGATTTGCATTTTGGAGCTCTGAACCTGATTTTGCCCTCGAAATTTAGTCGTTGATTGTGATCATTTCAGTGGATGGATTTCATCGTTGTTTGATCCAATTCAGTAGTAAAAACCTCCTCTTTCTTTCAGTATTCATTTCATTACCATTCTTTGGAAATTTTTAGGATTTTGAGGCCCCTAGGGTAAATTCTGCCAAAATTGAGGGCAACGCACCCCTGAATGTCGAAACTTGCATTGAATAGTAGGTACAGTGAAGTGTACTTGCATGCATAATGCACTGTCTCATCCCAGGGAGTGCATTGGGCGCAGTTGAAGTTTTTTGTTTTCATGCTGTGTCCAAAATTTGATTAGTTTTTTGCAATGAATGGTATCTAATGGATCTTATGGTTGATTTTTAGGTTTCCATCAGATTATAATGATGATTATATGGAGAGAAAGAGAACATGAAGAACAATATATGATTTCCTTGAATGATCCGAGTACTGTAAGAGCTTTAAGAGATTGCGGGATGCTTAAGTACTTTAAACTACCGGGAATGAGGCAACAAATAGAACTCCTAGAATTCCTTGTTCGAGCATGGGATCTGGCGATAGAGGAATTTCACATAAAAAAATCAAGTGTTGTCCATAATATTTGAGGATGTGTATTTTCTCACAGGTTTGTCGAGGAGAGGTTTTCCCATTTCACTCACAGGATCTACTGTTGGGGGAGAAACAGTGAGGGATTATGTTATGTAGTATTGCTATCCGGGGTCAGAACCTAGCAAAGATGGAAAAATAAACATCTGTGATGTCAGGGATTTTCCTTTGAGGACCATCCTATTCACGATTACTAAACTAGTTGGCACTGTTACACTCCATGTAGCGAACAGATCGTATATGCAATATGCGCTGGAATATTTAGAGCCAATAGTTTTCAACTGGTCTGAAGTTTTTTTATCTCAGATAAAGGAACAACTGAATAAAGCAAAGGGAGGAAGGAAGAAAAATTTCAGTTATGGTTCCATTCTCATTTCTTTTGCTTTGGAACGGATTCCACTGATGCAGCCACAACATGTTACATTGGATATATCTAGTCCTAGAGATCCTCGAATGCAGAGATGGGTAGAACTCATGGGTCGGCATTCAGGCCAATCGACCATTTTTTTCTCGACTGCATTCTTTGCTTGGTTCAGACAACAGATCGTCACCATCGATGAGTATGCATATGTAAGCATTGACTTATGAGGAGATCCAAATCTAGTTTTACCAGAAGGCGCTCAGTGTGGTGCAATACGTAAGATTGATTTAACCATGTTTTTTTATTTTTATAAGGTTTATGTTAGCCCCCCTATAAAATTCTTGACAAGCAAGCCGAGGGCTAGGTTGTTTTGGAGCCTTCAAGGAATGCCTTTTTCCTGAAAACCCATCCTCCTTGAAGTCTCTTTGTGCTATGCCTAACACAAGTCCCCTCTGCTGGTCCATTCCTAAAGGGCCTACTTTGTCCCTCGTACCCCTGCAAATTATCTCATTCTAAACCATGCTTTTCCTCTTGTCAAGTTCCTCTCTAATCCCCTGAAACCTCCCAAAACCCTCCTCCCAATTCTACCCACACCCATTGTCTTGTTGGAAATATTGTCATTGATGGAAAAGGAGGCAGCAAAGACAGAGACAGGAAAAGAGAGCAGCATAGCAGCAAGATGTAGAGGGGGTCGAGCAGCAGAGACAGGAAAAGAGAGCAGCATAGCAGCAAGATGTAGAGAGGGTCGAGCAGCAGAGACAGGGTCATCTAAAGAAGAGGCAGCAAAAGGAGAATGAAGGAAGCAAGGAGCAACATTAGACAAGAAGAAGAGAAAGAAACAGAGAGACAACAGAAGCAGCAAAGAAACCAGCAATAGAGCGAGGCAGTAGAGAGGTAGCAGAGGCAGCAAAAAAACTAAGTAAGGAGCAGAGGAAGCAAATGTCGAACAATATTGAATATGCTGTGCGTTAATTGTAATATCGATCAGTCAGGGGTAAGAAGAATCATATAAGGTAACAGTGGAAGTGGTGTCTATTAATTAAACTATGTTGAGGAATTGCACAGCGAAGGCAATGGAGGCAGCAAAGACAGAGACAGGTTGAGCAGCAAAAGCAGGTAAGGCAAAGGCATAGGGAAGAACCGTTATCAAAAGACAGGAATAGTCGAATACAGAGACACAACTGTTATTGCAAAGACACAGCTGTTATTCTGAGAATCACTACCCAGCCGGGCGTTACATATAACATAAACACAAATTCCGGGAATCGCTACCCACGCAGGAGTATATGTGCAGCGCATCATATAATCAAAGGTCCAAAGCATATTTATGAAGTTATACGGAGCGCATAATACAAAGTTTTATAAGGCGGGACTCGCAATATCGCAACTTCGCAACATTGCGCCATCGCACCATCGCAATATCGCAACTTCGCAACATTGCGCCATCGCACCATCGCAATATCGCAACTTCGCAACATTGCGCCATCGCACTATCGCAATATCGCAACCATCGCATTATCGCAACCATCGCAATATCGCAATATCGCAACCATCGCAATATCGCAGTTGGTTGAAACTGCACAGCAACTATCGCAAATTAGAAATTTGCGATTGCGATCAATCGCATTTGAAAACGTGTCAGGTGGGCCCGAAAGGAGTTCTATATGTTTTAAAAAAGGCTTTATTGTATGCGCCGAGAGTATGTTAAGGTGTATTAAAAGGGCAGATTATATGATTAAATCATCTTATAATTAAGCCAAGAGACAAAGTTGGGTTATATATATATATTAAAAGGCGCTGTCATATATATATATATATATATATATATATATATATAATGATGTTGCGATAAGCCGTATGGTCTGTAGACCCACGGGCCTCAGCTTAAGGGGAGGGCGATTATTAATGTAATACAATTGTGATATATGTATGTTCCAGCCTGCGGAATGTTCCACATCAACAAGACACTTGCTACAAGTCAGCAGTCACGTATTTTTCTAAAAGGCACTGATATAAAAGCATTGTTACATATATACAACAATTACACCACAGTAGAGGACAAAATAGAATACAGAGCAGAAAAGAGTTAAAACACAATCACAGAAAAAGACAAAACACAGTCAAAGAAAAGACAAATGCGCAGCTAGCCAAGAGGGTGAATGAGTGAGCTAGAATTCACTTTGTAATTCGAATGTAAATATTTTAATTGTTTTTTTATTGTTTGTGATGCATTGGCAAGTCTCCGAGAGAGAACAAATTCCCACTGTAATGTTAAATTGATACCTACAGTTATATTTTCTGAGTAAGCAGATAAAAGGAGTGAGAAGGTAGAAGGCAAAGAGACATGACTTTCCATTTCGAATTCCAAGTAGAATACAAACAGTCATGTGAGGAAATCTATAAATAACATCATCTTGATATGAAAAAATAAAGAAAGGGTGAGGAGAGAGAGAGAGCATATATAGAGAATGCAGAATATAGAAGAATAAAACAGAGAAGATTAAGAGAAGAAGAGAAGATACGGAACAGAGCTGATATCTGGAGTAAATCAGCAAACATTCAGCTTAATAGATGTCAGTTGTAGCTGACAAAGGTTGAAGCCTCCTTTAGGTTGGTGCCTGCAGAAAATTGAAGGGAGCTGGTGCTTCCTTGCAAGTTGTAGCTTGCAGAATTGAGGTTGGAGCCTCCTGTAGGTTGGTGCCTGCAGAAAAACAGTGGTGAGAGGGAGTAGGAGCTTGCCTTTGCATCACAACAATAATTAGATGTGGTTTTCTCCCATTATGGGTTTCCACTTATATCTGGTGTCTCTGTGCATGATAGTTATGTATTGAATCTGATATGTATCATCTGCTTAATACCTACAACTCTCATATTAAGTCTACTGCTATATTAAACTAATACTTGCTGCTTGCATTCTAAGATTACTTGCACATTAAATTGGATATGAAATGAAGGTGTAAATAGCTTAATGAAAAGTTTTAAAAGATCAGGAATGCATTAAACTGATTCACCCCCCCCCTCTCAGTTTAATTAAAGGTTCAACATGTCTGGCCAAATTCCCCCATTGTTCCCCTATCGTTAGCCTTTGGTGGCCCTAAAATGCATTAAGAATGTGCCAAAATCATACATTCTATATATTGGGCCCTAGCCCCTTCGGCGTAAGTCCCCGCACCTGTTTCCTCCATAAAGCCCCGCGCCGGAACCACCTGACAAACCCAAAGGCGCCTATCACACGTTTCGTTGGGCGCAGTCTTAACCGTTGATCTAAACAAAAGGAACGGCGATCACCGCCCCCACGTCAAATACCATTGAAACCATTCATCGCCAGTGACCTCATCTGAGCCGTTCGTTCCCCGACAGATCAACGGTGTAGAGCACGCTTTTCCCTGTGGTCCCCGCCAGCGCACTCACCCAAAAACAACCGGTTTATTTCACACCGCTTATGCGCGATGGGCGGTTTTTCTCCAATTCCCAGCGATTCAACTCATCATATGCCACCTATCTCTTGTACGATTCCGAAACCGCCCATCCCCCGCGCGTTAACGTTCGGTCCAAACCTCGCAGCGAAATCCATGCAGGTCGTCCGATCCTGAGCGCCTCATCCGGCGGTCTTCGCTCCTTGAAGCCTCGCGTTGTTTAACTTCCAACTACCATACCTTGGCCCACCGTCGTCATTCCCCGCCGCATTGTCTATCGTTGATTTCCCTCAGGATCGACGGTCCACATCTGTTCCCCCGCTGTTGACTTTTCCATCGTCACTTGGCCTCGCCACGTCACCCCTCCACAAGCATTCATCGTACATTCCACCACCCCATTACATGCATCGGTTCATTTTCGTATTCTTTAATTTTTTTCATTCATATGTCACTTTGCAGACCGCCAGCCTCCACCAGAGCGCCATTTCACCATTTCTCTACAGTTTTTCCTCCATCTCAACATCTGTGTAATCACGCTCATCATCCACATCATCCGCCACCCCATCCGTTGTTTTCCTCACAGTTTTCGTATTTTGCAGGGTTGTAAATGATAAAAGACCGCCAGGACGCACAATCTCTATTACAGCGATGGAAAAATCGAGGAAGATCATCGACGGCAGCTGAATTTATGAGAAAAGACCCGGGAAGGTGAAAACAGAATGATCATTTGAAGAAACAGGGTTTAATACTCTGTGGGAAACCTTCCTGTGCCATTAAAGCTTGAGTTAACCTGACAGAAGCAGAGACGGGGCGGCAGAATGTTTCAGTACAAATCAAAGGATATTGAGTCACGCTAATGAAGATCTTAAGCCTTGAATCAACGTTTTAAGAGGCAAAGCACCAGTTTGAAAACCCCAAGGATCAATCAAAATGTCCTGAGCACAAGCAAAGGGTAACATCAGGGTTTATTCATCGGTAGAATGTTTTTCTTCATCAAGTACAGGGCGCCCATACAGTTTTTACTATGCACATTGTCCCTAAAGGAATTTCCACCCTAAAAACAGTTCAAAATTGCCATAGCATTTATATGACAGATCTCTCAGTAGTTTATTTTATTTTTGTTCAAAGCACCAGCGGTACTACAGCCGAAAGATGTCAATATCATATCCGGAGAGGATCACTCCTTCACAAGGGAGGTGACAGAGATTAAATACACATCAGTCAAACAGAATGGGCTTTGGCCCTGCATTCATTTTTGTGTTTAATATCACAATTATTGTTCACCTACCTCCTCAGTCGATCTTCTGTTCATCCTCTGCTATAAAGCACAAAAGGAAATTATTGTAAAGGTTGTTGATTGGATATCAGTAGATTGCAAGCATTTTCCTCTTGAGACAAGTTCTCTGTGTAATATTGTAAGATAGGCTGAGATTGGATGTATTCAGACTGAATGTTCAAGTTGTGGGCAACGTTGTACCTGATCGGTGTTGTTTTTAATATGACAAGCACATTACTTTGGATACTGATCTAAAGCAGCTGGTGATGTTTTCCTTTCTCTGTATTTGTGATTGACTTGCTTTCATTTCATTACGTTTCTTCAGGCTCGCATCAGAAGTTTGGCATAATATTTACCCTTGATAGGTACCTTATGTTGCCTCTCTCCCAGCCTTTTATGTTTTCTGCTTATATGTGTATCTGAATATTGATTTCAATGGATTTAACCAGTGTAGTGGATATCATTTCCTGCTCTCTGATGTATGAATTAATGAGATCTATTTTTAGAGGTTCTTGTTAGGATTTAGTTAGATGAGTTGAGAACACTGGGAGGTCTAGAACCCTACCTCTGCCTCACTAGGATCTTTCCATCTCATTAAGCCTTTCTAAGATCCCTTGTCTTGCCTCCAGTTTTTTCCAAGCAGGTCTGGAGTTAAATGACCTCTGACCTGATCTATAGACAGAATTGGCTGGTTCCCCTTCACTCACTTTCAATCATTAATGTTCCATTCCATCAACCATCTTTTAATATCCAAATGCTCTAGATGACTAGCCCAACTGAAATCTTACACATTGAACACAAGTAAACCCTTTATTGACTCCATTGCCCAATGGCCTTGATGTTCCCTGAGTTATCTATCTTTTCCTAGTTTCCTCTTTGCTCATCCTTGTCTTATATTGGACCTTTCTTTCCTGATTCCCAACAACCAAACACAAACAACCAAACAAACAAACCCTGTGCCTATAACTAGCCTAAAACCTTAACATTTTAGCTTCAAAGACATAAAATCTTTGACTATCATAGAGAGATCCCTCTCTGGACCTAGGAGGGCTAGATCCTAAGGTCTGAAAGTGGTTCTATGTTGTCTCATCTTTTGGTCTTGTCAACCTGGCCAAAAAATGGGAACTCCAACAGTTTATACAAATGTTTTTATGTTTTTATTCCTTTCCAAGACTAAAATAAATGTTTAATGTAATGCAGATATTGGTCGTGTTCAACTAGTAGAGGAACCAGAGCACGAAGCGGATGCGCCAACAGAGAGGGCTGTCGGGAGAGCATTCCTTCAGGACCTTGTTATGGCTAAGACTCTTGCTGAGATCGATTAGCACATAGAGGGGTTGACCTTTGGGATTCCATATTTCTGGATCAAAGAGCTTCCCATGTGACTGTAGCGACACACAATTGGGGTTCCTAACCGTTGGATGCGGTTGCTCCGTAGGGTTGCTAGATCTATAGCGTGCTACCATGAGCACCACTAGTTTACTTATGAATTTTTTGCATACATTTTGAGGTCAAATGACCAATGTGTCTTCGGAAACAAATTTGTAAAAAACCTATAACTGTCTATCTATATGTTTTCAGAGTTTTTCCTATGTTTAATGCGCAATCCTATTCAATGATGTGAATTTTTTCTTTACCTATGTTGCAAATGTCTGTCTAAAACTTGATTGGCTAATGAATCAGTTAAAGTGTTCAGATTTCTGGAAATGTGTTGATATTGAATGAAATCAAAATGTCTCTCCAAAATTCGAACTCTAAGGAACAATCTAAGCAGTGTTGGATTTCTAATAGTATAAATACTAGTAAGTTGTAGTACCACAAGTTGTGAGTCTAACCTTATGTTTATGGAGTTAATACAAAATCAAATGGCATCAGAGAGAAGTTCAATTAACGCGCTATAATTAGTGATATTATTCATCAATATACCAATACAAATCCCTTGAAAACTCACTAACTCGTCATTCGGAGCGAAAATGGCCCATGCTGCAGAGGATAGATTCTGCATACTACGACTAGCACCATCAGCATATCCAAAAAATGGTTTCGAAGATTCAGTCATCTGTGATGAAATGTAAAGCGGATTACTAACGTCAAGAAAAATCTAAAACACAAATTAAGATAGTGAATGCAAATCAACAACATATAAACAATATAATACAAAAAATTACTATGCTCATAATTAAGAATAGTAACATTTCAAATACAACCCATTCCTAGGATGTGCCAATGGAATCCCATCGTAATCAACTAACTCGTAGGCACCTTTAGCAAGAACTCTTTTGACAATATAGGGGCCATGCCATAATGGCTCGAATTTCCCTGTACCAATTACATCAACTTCTTGGTCATAAAGAAGGACCAAGTTGTCCTCTGAGTAGATGCGAGGGTAGACATTTTTGTCATATTCCACCTTTATACGTCTCTTATGTGCTTCGTTGGCCAATTGGGCTTCACGACGTGTTTCATCTAGATGGATGAGATTAAGGAGACGTGCTTCTTCTTTTGAGGTGTCAGGTAACAAGTCTATCACGAGTTTTAATGATGATATTTCGTATTGGATTGGCAAGATAGATTCCAAACCATACAGCAATTGAAAAGGAGTAAATCCGGTTGCATTTCTCACCGAGGTTCGATATGCCCACATGGTGGAGTACAGGATCAAGTGCCAGTTCCTTTTACGGACTCCTATCATTCGCTGAAGCATTCGTTTAAGAATTTTTTTAATAGCCTCAACATGTCCATTTGATTGTGGATAGTAAGGAATAGAATTATCATGTGACAATCCTAACTTGTCTGTCAATTCAGACATCATATGGTTGTGAAAATTCTTCCCATGATCCGTAACTATAGCATGTGGGACCCCAAACCATGCAATGACGTGATTGAAGAAAACCAATGCAGCTATTTGTCCTGTGTTATTGAATGTAGGCATCGCTTCGGCCCATTTGGTAAAATAGTCGACTGCGACAATAATATAACCATGCCCCCCAGATGAAGGAGGTTACAGGTCATGAAATCAATACCCCATTTTGTAAATGGTCCAGCAGAGACAACAGGATGCATTGGTGCTAGCGGTTTACGGATTTTACGGTCATAGATCTGGCATGCATGACAACTTCTGACTGTGAGGATACAATCTCGAAAAATAGTAGGCCAAAAGTAACTGGCATGGAGTATCTTCTGTGCGGTAGGATAACTAGATAAATGCCCACCACAAGCCCCAACATGGCAGTCATTTAATACTTTTTCGGCCTCCTCATGAGTGAGGCACCTCCTTAAAATGGTATCGACACCATGACGATAAAGTGTATTGTCGACGATCAGATAATCTTTGGCTTGGTATCGAATACGTTTCTGATCAGAGCGAGAGGTATTAGGTCAAAAATTTTGGGTTTGGAGATAAATTATGAAATATCCATACTAGGGATCAGATGATCCGATCAGAAATAGAAACTCGTCTAGAATAGATGGTTCTGACGTAGTTGCAGTACTATCACAGGGAAGGTCACAGAGAAGCTCAGCCAAAACTAAATGCTTCTTTGACATGTATTTGATGAATTCCAAATCAAATTCTTGCAAAATGATGATCCATTTTGAATATTTCCCACCCCAGCAATTGGCATGATAAAATTTAATTCATGGGGTTGCAATCTGAAACTATTGTTGTTTTTCAGAGTAGGATATAATGGTGAAATCTTTGGACAACTTGAATGGCTTCCAAGGAAATATTTTCTACGTACGAGTACTTAACTTCCATATCATTGAGATTACGACTCAAATAATAGATTGGATGTTCAAGTCCATCTTCTACTTGGACCAAAACCATAGCGATGGTCATTTTTGCCGCGATGATATATAGGAAATAATCATTTTGATAATTTGGAGGATACATTAATGACGCTCGGACAAGATGGTCCTTGACAACATCAAAATAAGCTTGCGCAACTTGGTCCTAATGGAAGGGAACCCAATTTTTCAATAATCGAGTAAATCCTTTAGCCATTTCGACATAGTTTGGAATGAACCTTCTCAGGAAGTTAGCCTTTCCTTGAATTTTATGTATCTTAAGTAAGTTTGATGGTGTAAGAAAATCAGGAATGGCCTGAACCTTCAGTGGGTCTATTCAAATTCCTTCTTTTGAGACTATGAATCTGAGCAATCGACCAGAACCAACACAAAACACACATTTGTGCGGATTGAGGCGTATCTTATAGTGTCAGCATCGTAAGAAAATGGCTCTCAAATGCATCGGGTGATCAGTCTGTTTTCGTGAATGCACTGTTAAATAATCTAGATATGGTTGAACAATGTGTTTAATGTCGTTGAAAGCATAATCCATTTCTCTCTGAAAAGTTGCCCCAACATTATTTAAACCAAACGGGAGTTTCTGATATGTGAATGTGCCCCAGGGACAGATGAGTGTTGTCCTATGTTGGTCATATGGGTGGATATTGATTTGATTGTAGCTGGAAAATCCATCCAAGAATGAAAATATTTCACATCCAGCACAATCTTCAATAATCTGATCGATAAAGGGAGTAGGATATTTGTCTTTTGGACAAGCATGATTAACATTCCGATAATTGATGGACACTCTAATGGTTCCTTGTTTTTTCATAACAGGAACGATATTGGAAACCCACTCAGTTAGCAGAACAAGGTAAATGAAACCAGCATGCAAAAGATTTTCAACTTCTGTTTTGATGGCAGTGGCTTTCTTCGGATGAATAGGACGAAGCCGTTGACCCACCGGTTTGACATCAGGATACATATTAATAGTGTGTTCAACTATACTAGTATCTATGCCTGGAATTTCCTCATAAGACCAAGCGAATATGTCACGAAATTCACGAAAAAGAGAGCGATATGAATCAAGTTCTGATGGAGAACAAGATACACCGACATGAATATTTTCTTCAACACCAGGTTTAGTCGAAATATCGACGTTTCTTCAATATTTGATAAATTTCGCTAAGATTCAATTGCATTAATCAGAAAAGAATTCGAAAATAAATTTTGAATGGATGGGTGATATAGTTCACTAAGATTATTTTCTTCATAATCTAGAAGATGGGAATGATGATGATAATATTCCCATGGTTCTCCTTCTACCATCATAGCTTCCAAAATATTTTCATCTGTCAAAAATTTTGAGGAAAATGGATCAGATGGAGTACCAAAATCTAATGAACAATCAACCCAAACACTCGACGACGCTGATTTCAGATTTGTCTCCCAAGACAAATAGATTGATTTCTATTGTAGCTCAATAGGGCTAAGTGGTAAAACATCATCCAACGTATAAATATTAGAATCACCCTTACTCTTCCTTAAGCCAGATAGAGTGGAAGAGATCATGTAGCAGGTCTATATGCTTGTAATTTCTGCCGACATCGCTGGCGGAAGTAATGCAAAGGTTCCCATAAGAGTGGAATGCTTTAAGAGTCCTACACCAATGTTATGTATTTCTATTTGGGGTAAGTGAATATTCGGAACACTTCCAGTTACCTACAAAGAAGAGGCAAAAAAGGATAATTGATTAATGACTGTAATAGTACCTTTATGAGGAAAGGCAACCATTCTAAAATATGTAGAAACAATTGCAGTCATCGCATATACCCATGGTCTTTCAAGTAAAATATTATAGTCAAGGGGTCCATCAACAACCTCAATGTCAATACTTATTGTCTTTCCCCCTAATTCAACTTGCAGGTTATTAATAATACCACAAGCTTTATATGTTCTTCCATCAAAAGCCTTCAACGTCGTTGATGATTGTGATAATCGTGGCAAGCCAAGTGACTTCCAACAGTTTAGAGACATAATGCAGGTAGATGCTCCCTCATCAATAATAGTACGATGAACAAGGTGATTGAGAACATTTACTTGGATGGAGAATGCCAATTTTGCTGGTAGCTGTGGCACATAGCCTGTATGATTAAAGACGACAAGATTAGAATTAGTTGGATAAATTCCACCAATGGCCAACAATAAAGCCTGCTTCTGGGAGGGAAAATTTTGTAATACCTCAAGAGCAGACATAGCTGAAGGGGATTGAGCCAAATCTTCAACTATATTATAATTTTGTGCAGCTCTTGCTCAAGGATTATATGTCGATTTATGAATTACTCCCTTCGGTGGTTTAATCGTCAATTCAGGAATAACAGGAGGTGGTACTGATTCATTAGATGGATTCATTGTCGAGGTAGTATGTTGATCAGTGGCCAGACTACCATAGTCTTTATTCCACATCGACACCAAAATATCTTGTGAAGGTATTGTAATGGATAAAATTAACACTTGGGAACTAGGAGCCGGATCCGTAGCAACCAAATTTGTGTCTGCATTTGGAAATGGGTCTGTCAACATAGTTGATGCATTAGAAGTCTTGATGAGTTTTGAGAGTTCATCACAGTGAGGAAAATCCCTCACAAAATGTTCCTCATTACAGATTATGCATGGATAACAAGGTTTCCATGGTCTTGACGGTTGATCAGATGATCATTGCTGTGGGTTAGAAGTTTTCTTTTTCTTTGATTCCCACTTTTTCTTACTCCCTGGTTGCTTATCACTTTTTCCTTTTTCAAGTGAGACGACATTGATTTCGAAAGTAGGAGCAAGATCATATGCAGTAGCGTTGTGTGTATTTACAGTGCCTATCAAGCTGTCTCCGGCATGAGAGTCCTTTATTTGAGGAGGAACATTGAAATTATATTGCGGCGCATTTGGTATTTTCTCATAGAGCATGCCAGACTGAGTATAAATCAAGTCTAAATACTGGGCACGAGCGATGAATTGCTCTTCTGTGATGACGCCACATTTAGCCACATCCTCTCTTATGGATGGTAACAATGATTTGATGAACTATTTAGCAAGGAGTTGATCATGAACAAATGTCTTAAACATTCATCGATGGTGACGCCACTCATGAATATGATCTGAAATTTGAGTAGCATTACTTTGTTTGAAGTTGGTCAAGAGTTCCGTTCTAGTTTCATATCTAATCGGTAACTAGAAATGGGTAAAAAATACAGTACCCAAGTCAGTGAAATTGTCGAATGAAGTTCTATGTAATTCAATGTACCATTTAGCTGCCAGACCTGTGAGCGTTCTCTGGAAAAGACGTAATCTAACAGAATCATCATTTAGGTAATTTGATGAACATCATAAATGATAATTCATAACATGAGTTGATGGGTCTTCTCCAGGGTTTCCATTGAATTTAGGAATGTCAGAGAGTAATTTATGTGGTATCATTGGCCACCATAATTGATAGGATCGTTAGTTAACCAGTTTAAATCTGGTAATTCCAAGGTTGCAAAAAAAGGCAATTGTCTATTAAGGTCAGGTTTAACATAGCCAGGATAAGATGGAATTTCCTGGGAAACAGGTTTTTGAGCACCAGCATATGGGATTTGATGTTGGTAACCTAGATAGGGGTTTTTTTTCATGGCAAATGCTTGGGAATTCTGTTGATCAAAACTTGGATATGTTACTTGTAGAAATGAAGCTTATGGAATTTGCGCCTATGGCTGCCAAGGGGTCTGTCCACCAAGATTATAACCCAAATTTGTATAAGTTGGATTCGGTTGATATGTATAACCATATTGTGTTTGTGACATCCCATAAAATGGTGGACCAACTTGCGAATAAATGATTCCTGATACAGGTTTTTGTAAATTAACCAAAGGATTTTGAGTTTGTGGACCCAAAATTTGATGATAATGAGTTGAAGAACTCACCTAATAAGGTTGATGTACAAGATTTTGATGCTATAGCAGGGGTACAGATGTATTAACAAGTGGTATTTAAGTGGGTGTAACAGGTTGAATTGGTTGATACGATTGGACAACCATGTTTGGTTGGATAGGCAGAGTGGGATGCCATTGAAAAACATTTAAATCAACATTAGTTTGACCAAAAAGTGACTCAGTACTATCATATTGGGTAACCAAAGGTTTCCCCTAAGCATAAGGAGGATAATAAGATGGAAAATATTGTTCACCGAATGCTGGGAGTCCAGTTGATATGGAATTTAAAGGAATTGACCCATAATGATCAGCTTGATATTTCCCTGATGATGGATTTAATGAATCAAGTCGTTCATTACTAACTATAGGACTACCAGTTAAAACACCAGATGATGACATTGGCAAAGACCATGAACGTGAAGGTGCACCAGAGAAAGTACCAGATAGTGATTTGTAACCTATTGGGACCAAAGGGCCACCGTGAAAATATGACTTTGGTGATGTTGTGAACATCGACGGAGTAGAAAGGGTAGGAGCTGACGTAATTTGGAACAACAGACCCAACCGAAGATGCTGGTTCAGACATGGTTGTTTGACCAAATGTGTACCCTCGAAAATCGACAGGTGATTGAACGGAAATAGGATCAACAAAATCAGATGGAAAATATTGAGAAAATGACTGGTATAGGTAAAGGTCTCCCCCAAAGTAGGTTTGACTTAAAGGTGTATCAGGTTTAGGGATTTCTTCAATTGCAATTAAACTAGGAGGAAGAACTTCACCGTCAGGCCCAAAATATATTTCAGACGGTTGAATGTGTGAAATAGGAGTTTTAGTGGCTACAGAAATTTGTGGGAGGACCAAGGTAGGAACAAATTCCGGCTATTCAGATTCAGGATTCAGAGATTCTGGCAAAGAAGAGACAGGATCTGGATCAATGTGGGATTGAAAAACTTCGGGTCCAGGAGGTATGGTCTGAGCAATTGAATGGATTGTGACCACGAGTAGCTGTGAAGACTTTGTTTCTACAACAGTAGACGAACCGGGATGTGTGGAAACAATTCGAGCTAACTCTAGATTAAATGATGATGTTTTTCCAGAGGTACGAATTGTACTTGATTCGGCAGATGGTGATTTCCTTCGCCTACCAGAAATAAGTTCTGGCGGTAAAGGTAGTTTTAAAGCTAATATACGCGAACGACGGGGGTAGGATTCTGTTCCTCCATGATTACTTATTTATTTTATCCATAAACAAATAAAAAAAAAGAGGTTAATGCTAGGCAAAAGGGTTTACCAAGAAACTGTGAACTGCAGAATACCTCTTGGTGAACCAAGAATTACGGGCAGGTAATCTCCCCGAATGTTGTGTTTGGTGTATCACAATTTCAAGGCGGCCAACTCGGTTCACTATGGATGGATAGCACCTAAAATTTGTCCTCCCAAATATACCCGAAGGTACGTGCAGGCCGAAGTCTATATTAGCATTGCCTAATGCAAAACCACATAGTGAGAGCACCCCTTTATACTTATCGTACTGTAACACCGCTTGATATACCCGAAAGTACATGGACGAGCTACGATATACTTACGTACGCGGAGTGAGGTATCACACTCAGAATGTATCGTAGATAGGTTAGCGACAAATGCTATGTTTTACGACGCTGGAACACGTCTCTACCCTAGACCTCTAAATGTTATCGTTAATGTTCCAAAGAGTTGTTAAGTAAATTGAGATTTATTTTGTGTTGACCTTGATTAATAGTTTGCCTTTCAGGTTCACCATGATGATGTATATGAAATTCCTAAAATGCAAGCTAAGAATGATAAACAAACTTTCACTTTCAGCTTTTTCAATGAAAGACATAGCTACTAAGGGAAGAGAGAAAATAATTTGAGAGCAAAAAAATCAATGAACAAAATAAATCAATGAATCTCCAACTAAATGTAGATTTCTGAATGTTCCGTTTGCGAAAAACACACAATCCTACATGCAAATTTAAGTTTTTATTTTTAGTTTCCTTAATGTTATGAACGCAGAAAAGAAACTAGGTGCACTAGATCAATAATCGAAATGATTTTTACTTTCGAGAAATGAAGAATACAAACAAGAATTTCTCTTTTGAAGGAAAAACGAGGATTTCAACAACAATTTCTCCTATCAAGGAAATGAATATTTTACGACAATTTCCTATTTCGAAAGCAAACGATTCTTAATGCGACCATAAAAATTACTTTGAAATCAACTTGTCAATGATAATGAAAGACTTTTTTAAAACAACATTGAAAAATTTTTTAGTCAAAGGAGAAGAAATATATAGAGTTACTGGTCAATAGAGCATCAAAATTTTCATAACAAATTAGCAAAAAAAATTGAAGCAAAGTAAAAATTCAGATTCAAGGGGATTTGTTCCTTTCAGGAGCCAATGCAGTCTCTAAGGAGAGACAGTGCTCTGTAAATCATTTTTCCCTTACCAAGGTTGCATTGAGCACAGTAAACAAAACAAAAATTACTATTTGGCTCACTAACTTTTTAAATTAAGCTCTGAAAAAGTCTAATCTTTATGTGAAACAACTACTGGGTGGATTTAGAAAGTAGATTAGAGACTAAAACACCTAGAAACAAGAGAAGTTCTCCCCAGCGGAGTTGCCATTTTGTTGGGCCAGAATTGTAATCTAAGGATAAACTGCGCTTCCCTAGACTGGTGTCTAGTCTAGAACAATAGGTGAAAGACTATACTACCCTTTTTCCTAACTCAGAATAGATACACAGAGAGGATTGGATGCTTACTTGTTTCAGTCGCTTCCAAATGGCTCCTTTCTGTCGCTTCCACTACATCTTCAAATTCAAACGGTTTCAAATAGTTGAATGCTTCTTGCAAGAAAGAACACTGAAACATCAGAAGATGCAATAATATATATATCTATTCAAGCTAGTTAGCTAAATCAGCTAAGCATAAACTACATTCATCAACCAAGATTTTGCAATATGGAAAATCAAAGTAAACATAGATGCATGTAGGGAAAAACAAGAAGTACTCTTTATTGATGATAGAAGGAGAGGTTACAACCTAGTGACTGATTTTTAGTGACCTTCCAGCAAATTTCCCGATTCTCATCACAACATAAGTCTCTCCAATAGCAGCTCCACAAATCAAACTCTCTATTGAAAATTCTCTAAAATTTCCTTACTCAAATTCTTCCTCCCAAACACTTAGATATGTGTTCAATTTATAGATGAATTGTAGGTTTTTTTGTAATCAATAACATTATAAAAATAGGAAAGACATGTTTCCATTCATGTAGATGTCAAATGGACACTTGGATTTGAAGCTTGACACATGTGAACCCTTCTAGAAGACACTGGCCAAGTGGAGATTCCAGAACAATGATAATTTCGCTCCCAATGTGACCAATGCACCTTTGAATGTCGGGAAGTGCTTTGCAGAGCAGCCTTGAATGGGGCCACCTGCATATGCAACACACTTAGGCCCCTTAGAGCCTGCGTTGGTGAGCTCCCACATGTTTAATAATAAGCTCCAAACCATGGAAAATCCTTGCTTGATGAAAGTCTTGTTTGATTCATGTTGTTTCTTGTCTCAGGGAATATAGCAACTAAGATGATAGGGAATGATAGACCCTTGATCATCGGTCCTGGAGATGATGCCTAGTTAACCAGGTCATTGGGAATGGTGCCCAAATTGACCTATAACAGTGAGTAGTCAGGAAAAAGCACACAATTACCCTTTGTACTCTATCCATACTAACCTTGACTCCTTCATTATTTATAATGATGGAGACAATGATTCACAAGTTACCCATGCAAAAAATTGTCTTAAAGTAAAACATGACAATCAAATACAAACAGTACAACAAGATCCTGAAAAATGAACCTCTTTGGAAATTGAGTTTTGATGGCTCATGTGGTAAAGCAGGTTCAGGAGCATGTATCTGAGTGTATAATGAAAATAAAAATCATGCACAAGGTCACTCATACAATATAAATTTTTAGTGCACCAACAACATTGAAGAATATGAACCTTACTCTTAGGATTACAATTGTTGAAAAATATTAGGAGCTAAGAGGATTTCTCTTCATGGTGATTCTGAATTAGTCATAAGACAAATAAAAGGACAATATGATGCAAAACATCCCAGGTTGAGAGTATACATAAATGTTGTACTTGATTTCTTAAGAACATTTGATGAATACTATTTAGCATCTATCCCAAAAAATCAAAATGTCCTAGCAAACAGTTTAGCCTTTTCAGCAAGTACATGCCAATTGCCTCACCCAAATAGACAATACACAATAGAGGTTAAACATCATCCATCTGTGCTAGATAACATGAGATATTGACAAGCATTTGGTAGTGACAAAAAAATTTAAAGTTTCTTACAATCAAAGGATGAATTTGAGGATAGCAATATAGATCTAGACTATGAAGAAGACAGTGATTCTGATGTACAAATTAGTGTAGAAAAACAATATCTTGTTTCTGATGTAAATATTTCAGCAAATAAAAATGTACATAAAAAAAAAATACATAAAGACCCATAAAAAGAGGAATTCGAAGTACTTCAACTCAAGGACAATATCCTACCTAGAGGGCTAGTAACTTTAGCAGGATTGTTTGATTTTAATGACGTGGCAAAGAAACCAAAAATGGAACCAACCGAGACAAACATTGAAGAGGGTAACATATGCAATAAACAAAATCCAAAAATTATAAAGTTGTCAAAATCACTGCCTATCATTACAAAACAAAGATATATAGTTTTGTTTAAGGAATTCATTTATGTATTTTCTTGGAGCTATGAGGACTTAAAATCTTATGATACTAGCATCATACAACACAAAATTCCAATCAAGGAGGATAAAAAACCTTCCAAACAAAACTTCATAGGATAAATCTTGTCTTAATGCCTTTGGTTGAGAAATAAATCAAGAAAATGTATGAATAAAAAATCATAGTTCCACCTAGATATTCTAAATGGGTATCAGACATTGTGCCTACAAGAAATAAAACAGGTGAAATCATACTTTATATTGACTTTATGAATCTGAACAAAGTATCTCTTAAGGACAACTACCCTTTACCAAAAATGGACCACATATTGTAGAGGGTAGTAGGGTCCAGTAGGATTTCTTTGTTAGATGGATTTTCAGGTTATAATTAAGTTTTAGTGCATCCTAATGATCAAGAAAAAACAACTTTTACTACTCCTTTGGGGACTTTTATGTATGTGAAAATGCCCTTTGGATTAATGAATTTTGGCGCTACTTTTCAAAGGGCCATGGACATAGATTTCAAAAATGAAATTGGTCATTTTATTGTGATCTATCTTGATGACATTACCATGTATTCAAAAACTAATGAAGAACACTTAGCACATCCAAGAAGAGTGTTTGAAAAATGTAGGAGGTTTGGAATTTCCTTAAATCCCAAGAAAACATTTTTTGGTCTTGAAGAAGGAATGATGCTGGGTCACATTATTTCTCAATATGGAATTAGAATTGATCCTAGTAGGATTGATGGTATACTTAGAATTATTCATCCTAGGAATCTCAAAGAACTTCAATCTTTCGTTGATAAAATCAGTTTTTTGAGGAGATTTATAGCCAATCTTGTAGAAATTTTGAGAAATATAACTAACATGCTTAAAAAATATTCATAAATTAAATTGAACATTGAAAATAAACAATATTTTGATCTATTCTAGAAATAATTGACAAAAGCTTCAGTCCTAATTAGCCTAGATTTTACCAAAGAATTCATAGTTTTTTCTTTTTCATCTGAGCATACTATTGCTTCTATGTTATTACAGACAATAGTGAATGACATGAACATCCAACAGAATTTTTTAGCAAAGCATTGAGAAATACATCTTTGAAATATAACATCATGGAAAAACATGGTTTTTCTTTGGTCAAAGAATTAAAATATTTCCTATTTTACATTATACATTCACATATTCTTTCTTATGTACCCAATGCAGTAGTCAAAGACATTTTTACACATAATGGTCTTGATGGAAAAGGAGGCAAATGGATTGTTGTTATTTTGGAATATGATGTGGAAATAAAACCTACCAAATTGATTAAAGGGTAAGGATTAGCCAAATTGATGGCTGAATCAAATTTCCATGCACTAGACATCAACATGGTTCATTCATTAGATGATCTAGAAGAACTGGCAACTCTAGAAATTGATGAAGAATTCCTAAATTCTCTCTGGTATGCAGATATCTTATATGTTTTGTTTAATTTGAATGCTCCTCCTCATTTGTCCAAAACTAAAGCAAGATTTACAAAATTAAAAGCTGTCAAATTTTCAATTTTAAAAAATGTTTTGTATTGGAAAGATATTGGAGGTATTTTACTCAAATGTTTGTTAAAAGATGATGCAGATAAAGTTATGCAAGAATTCCATGTAGGTGATTGTGGTGGACATATTTATTGGAAAAACACTACTAATAAGATTATGAGGGTTGGTTTCTACTTTCCTACCCTTTTTCCTGACATCCATAAGATGGTAATTGCCTAACGCAAATGCCAAATTTTTGAAGGAAAGAGAAAGTTGTTTCCTTTTCCCTTGAAGCCTATTTATGTTGAGAGCCCTTTCCAACAATGGGGATTATATTTCATTGGAGAGATTCATCCCCCATCCTCAACCCAGTATAAATTGATTCTTACTGCCATAGACTGCTTTAACAAATGGATAGAAGAAACTCCTTCTAAAAATGCCACTAATTTTGTCAGTATTAAATTCCTTGAAACCAATATCATTTCTAGATTTGGTTGTCCTAGAAAAATCATCATTGATAATGATGTAGCCTTCAAGTCCAAAAAAATAATTTATTTTTGTCATAAGTATCATATAACTTTGGGGCATTCAACAACCTAATACCCTTAGTGTAATATTCCTAAAATTAGCATACATCTAATGGGAATATTAAATTTTAATTTTTCTCTTAGCTAGAGGAATAAGAGGGTATGGAGACCCATACATCTCCTTATAAGGAATAAAATACACTCCTAGTGTGAATGTAGGTCATATGAAATCTGGATTGAATACCATTAGGTGTGAAAAGGGGCTCAAACATGTTGAATAGGTCAACTTTGACAAAATCAAACAATGTTATTATGGAGGAGTCGCATTAATGATGGGACAACGCAGTTTTGGAGGGAGATTGATTACATAATGATGGAACCCACATGGGACCCATGGTGATAAGGCTCACATTGTTTATAAGGAAGAGGATGGCAGCCATATGGGGTTATGTTATGTTTATTATTTTGATATTTCTATTTAGACTTTTTCTCTCTTCAGCTGTTTAGCTAAGATTGTTGGTGTTGTTTAGCACAAGGTATTCCCGGTTGGGAATCCCACCTCTTTCATTGAGAGGCCTATTGGGAGATTATTGATCTATCAATTTCAGATATCCGACATTCTATCCAAGCTTCAGTATTCAACTACAACATAGTGTCTATTTAGATCTGATTTGTGTTGCAGGGTGTTGCAGTGGAGGGTTGAGAAACCCACTTTTTGAGCTAGTTTTTCATAGGAGGAAGGATTCCTTCTCTTGGGAGATCAAAAAGGAGGGATTTTGAGAACATTTCAGATATTTGGAACTAGGCCAACATATTCCCATAATTTATAGCGCATTTTTAGCTGGGAATTGTGTTATTTTGGAGGGCAGCTTCAGAGGAGGATCTATTCGATCTTTCAGAGCGTTTCCCTGTAGGTGAAGGGTTCTTCCTTTCATCGGAGGAGGCCCTTTGAGGAGACCTAAATAAGATCCATATAATTTCAGCCTTTGATTTCATGAGATTTAGTTTTCAGTGACTCTTCATTCCTAGGGTTGTATATCACCATTTGTATTTGGGTGCATTTCCATAAACCCTTCCCGGGTTCTCTTCGAAAAGTGTCTAGGAGGCTAGATCTTCACTCTTAGAATTATTTGAGCTATATAACATTAGATCTAGATTGATCTATGTTTATGCAGTATTTTATTCCCTAAAACTGCGCTATCATATCTCAAGGCATTTTTATGGCAACTATTTCTCATGTGATGGCATATTTTTCTTGTAGAGGCTTGTTTTGTATTGCTTGAGTGACTTGATCCTCAAGATCTTGTGAATATTATTTGCAGATATGTTTAATAAGATGGTCATACATTTGTATCATATCATGGTGTGATTATTTATTCACTTTTCTTTCCATTATTGTGTTCACGTATTGCTGCTTCCCCATTTGGGAATATTACAGTGGTATCAGAGCATAATCTTGGCTTAGCCTGTGGATATCAGCCATAATGCTATCAGAATAATAAGAAGAAGGAGAAAGAGATCAGAATTATGGAAAGAATGAGTTTCATATCATCTCTCTTCATATCTAAAAAGGACCTCACCAAGGAGGTCAAGCCAAGAAAAATGGAGAAAATAAGTGAAACCACATTAGGGTTTTAAGATGAGGAAGGTCCATGTACTTCCTATCAGCAAAAAGAAGATCCTGTATTGCATAGAGCTCCAAAGAAACATGTTATGCCATCTCCTTTTGAAGACAAGAGGCATGAATATGGAGAAAACTTAGACCATGAGATTCTAAGTGAGTATCTTGCAGAATATAAGTCTCAACCTAGAGATTTCAAGGAGAATATAACTCTCCCACAGTTCATTCAGCTCAAAGAAGAAAGGAGACCTTGAAGAAATAGAAGAAAGGAGGGAAATATATTTCTATTGTCTACCTTTGATGGGTCATCCACATGCACATCAAGGGTTTGGGGAATGAATTTGGATGCATTTTTCCTGCTACATCCAGTAGTAGAGAAAGAAGTTGTTGATACTTCAATGCTGCACCTTGAGGGTGAAGAAAACATTTAATGGTTTAGTCATTTGAGTCAGGAAAAAGTGACTTCATATGCAGATTTTACTCAAAGGTTGATCAAGAATTTTGATAAGAAGAAATTAGAGGAGAAGGAGCCTTCACCACCACTTGTTGCAGGAGAACTTGCTCAGGAGGAAGAACCCTTGCATATTTGCAAAGTGATCTTGGTCTCTTGACATATAGAGTCCCATGCACTATTCTGGAGATGCATGAGGAAGAGGAGACTTGTACCAGCGTTGATGCAGCCATGGAAGAGCAACCATAATCATTAGTAGTTGGGGAAGCCATCATAATGGAAGGAGAAACCCTTGTAGCAGTAAAAGATGTTCCCAAATTTTACCAAGGTATGCACATGTTTATGTTTTCTATAACTTCAACATATCATATGGAGGATTGTGGGAATGTACCATTGCATGGCCTAGGGTCAAAGTACATTGCTAATTTGTAGCAACAGACTATCACAACGCTAAGAAAACTTGATTTTTTCAAGGAGGTGATATACAATAATCCCAGTGTATCATTGTTGAGCTACACACAACTCTTAGGGTTGGAATGTAGATTCTTGGAGGATGGGATGATTATTGTATTAAACAATGTAATACAGAACTATGTGTTCAGCACTGAGCATGATCTTGAGACAATAGATGCACCATTATGGAGATCAACAGTGCTATCATTGAGCATCAGTGATGAGTTGGGGGCCCAACCATTATTGGAGCATTCCAATGACCCTTTTACATGCATAGAAGAGGATAGGCAGATGGTTGATGAGAGACATATTATCTCCCATTGTTATGATGGATATTTCTTGATGAGTACTTCATTTCTTAATGAGAAGAATTTGAATTTAGTATATTTGGATCCTTATGGGATCAAATTTGTCATTGAGGAGTGTTCTTCATTTGGAGATCTCCATGAGATTGCATTTCAACATCCCATGAAATGCAAAGATAGAAATCTGATTTGAGAGGATGCCAATTTTGAGCATGATGATAGACACTCACCATTGGTTGGATGTGTGATGTGGATGACCAAGAGGCTGGGAAGCCACTTGCAGATATATGACACAGGGCAGTAGGAGGCAAGGCTATATTAGTTACTCTTGTAAGAGTTTGGTCATCATATGACACATTTTGTTTCAAAGAGTTGGTTGGTGGATGAACCTTGGCATGACACTTCAATCATATGGAAGAAAGGAATTTGGATGTATTCAGGTGATGTGATATCCTTCATATCAACTATCATGTTGTTGCTTCATAGTTTATATGGTGATGATGAGGGGAGGCAACAAGATTTGTTGTTGCTTTGGAGGTTCTTGAGAGAGTATGGGCTAATCTTTTCCCATACTTTGCATGATGTTGTAGGAGTAGGAGATGGAATTATCATGGTGAAAAGGGGATACTCCTTATCCTTCGAGGATCAAGAGGTACTTCCACCTTGGAAGGAATCTCCACATATAGCAGCATTATGGTTGATGGCTTTGACATATGGGATGTCAAGGGATGGAGATATGAGATGAAAGGAGTCGTGTCACAAAGACCAACAACGTTGTCACTTGGGAGCCTAGATTTGTTGATAGAGTGTTCCTAGGATCACTTCACATATGATGCACTTGATGGACAAGTAGGAGATGAGAGTGATGGGGTAGTGGATGGAGACATCAATTACCATGATATGATCTTCTTGACTTGGATTTCCAAGCATAAGAAGAAAGATCTACGTTCAACACATGGTTCATTCATCTTCATGGGAGTATGTCATACCACTATGGAGGGCTCATTCACGGGTCTTGTTATCAGTTTACTCTCAATACATGGTTGTTGGGCACCGAATCTGGCTATCTCTCTGCCCATTTCTGCCATCCTTTCTGACCCTTTTTGTTTAATTACCTATATTTTCCATGTTAAATTCATGGGGTAAATACCCCTGACTTGTCCAATTGGAATATTTTAATTAATGAAGTAAAGTCACGGAGTTTTACCTAACTGCAACACTAAGATCTGTGTTTGAGTGCAGATTGGAAAACAGGAACCCTTGCTCCAACAGTTTGCAACAGAATTGGTAACGGCTAACTAAAGGGGGATCACACAGCTGGAATTGTGATTTCTTGCACCTATTCTCGACCCTTGCTTTATCTAGGATATATGTTGTTCGTGTTGTTCCAAAAAAAGTCCATTTTTGAATGTTCGATTATCATGCTTCAGGGAAATCTGTTATTCCCTTGTACTATGTATAAAATGGACATTGTTCCTGTAATTGGGGGTCCCGAAAAGGAGATTGTAATCAAATTTTACAGATCAATAAAATACATTTGGTTTCGCTGTTCTAAAGCGTTTCGTGAGTAACATAGCCCTGATCAGAGAGCTGGGCCCACTCTTCTGATCAGGTGCTGCGTCTATGTGTATGTGTGGATTATTTCTTGTTATAGTTGCTGTTATTCTTTCGTACTGTTGAGAATTGTTTTGAATGTCTAGCAATTGATTTTACTTCACGGCAATGTTTTGAATTTTAACAATAAACCCTTGGTTGAATGGGCTGTGTGTTGTTCCTACATATACCTTGTGTGTTTCCTTGAAAGGATATGCTCAAGGATTGATAAAATTAATGTCAGCTTAGGGTGGATAAATCATCCCTACCTGAACACCAACATTTTGGCGCCATTGTCGGGGAGGCTAACAAGGTGCAAACGATGATTCGAATCAACCAGAGGGTCAATCTCTCGTCCTAAGGAGAGAAAGAGCTTCCTCGCTCTGCTTCAGGTCCTGAGCGTAGGTTTTGATTTTGGTTTGTTTATTTTTGTTTTTGTTTTGAGTTTTGGGCCATCTTTTTGTGCTGGGGAGGGAGAAGTCTTTTTGGCACCTTGCTTTAGATCTGGGAGTATTAGGTCTTTTTGTGGGTTGTGTGGTTTTGGTTCTTGTCCCAGGGAGGAAGGAGTTTTTGATGCCCTGCTCTAGGCCTGAAACCCTAGCTTTTTGTTTCGCTGTCTTTCTCTTTTGAATTCTTTTATCTTGGGGAAGGAATGGTCTTTTAACACCTTACTCCAAGATTGAAGCATTGTAGGTTCATACATAGACCCTCCATTACATCAATTTTTGTATGAAAAAAGAACCAAATAAGAGGGGTGGATTGAGAGCCCCAAAGAGGGGAAGACCAGATTTGGGGAGAAAAACTTACATTCAACAAATCATAGAAAAGGCAGAGTCAGAAGCATATTCCCGCGTAGCTGTAAGGCCAGGGGCTAGGAGAGTGAAGTCCGAGGGATAGTCAGTGGATCAGCCTATGTAGGCCATGGTATCCCTGGGTTATTTGGTACAACAAGGTCCTCCAGCAGTAGAAGAGATAGTTAACAGTGGACTAGAACAAGAGGACCTTGTGTTGGTACTAGCCGAGGAAGAAATTGCACGTAGAACATCGTTAGAGTCGAACTGCTCTAATAAGGGAAAGGAAGTTGTAGTCGAGGGATTGAACTATCAGGATACAGGAAAAAGAAACGAAGAGGTATTGGTATAACCAAAAGACCGGGGAAGCACCACTACGGTAACTCGCGTTCCAATAGTCAGGAGTCCCCGACTATCCTCTACAGAGCCTGTTGAAATCCCCAACGATTATTGGAAGATATTTATGGCTCCCAAAACTTCCATTATCGACTTTCCCATTGGGAATTTTGGAGTTGGTGCACCTACAAAGCCTATTCCATTAGCAACATTACCAAACTTTCATGGGCTTGTTTCAGAGGATCTCGACACGTTTCTATTTGAGTTCGACATAGTGTGCCGAGGTTACGATTACATGACAGGTGCCCTGAAGTTAAAAATTTTCCCTTCCACACTAAAATGGATGGCTTTGCAATGGTTTATGGGCATTGGGGGAAAATCCATCTCCACATGGGATGATATGCAAACAGCTTTTCTGGAAAAATACCAGGATTACTGCAAATCCCAGAACGTCAAGGAGTAGCTTTTCAAGTTCACACAGAAAGAAGGCGAAAGTTTGGAAGATTGTGTGGAGAGGTTTAAATACCTCTTGCAAAGGTCACGTCTTTACAATTTGGATAAGGAAATATTGAAGGTTATTCTCCTTCGATCCTTCTGAGAGGACTCAATGGAATTATTGAATATTGTGGAAAAGGGAGACATTTCTAAGGAGACCTTTGAAGGTATTTGCGACTTGTGTGTCCAGTGCTCGAGGGGGATTACAAGAAACAGATTAGGGATCCATTCAGTAAAAGGATCTGGCGGGGGTGTTACGAAAGCAGAAGTTGGGAACTTGCTAGACAACTTAAAGATGGATATTCTCAGTACCCTGTCAACACAAATAGATACTTTGCAAGTAAAACAGAAGCAGCTAGAACTGGATAGGACCATGGAAATATTCTGCCCGAAGTGCAAGAAGAATCATCTGGAAAGGGAATGCCCATTAAATTCCATAGAAAAATGTGACATCTATGAGCTAAATCATGTGACAAGCTCATGCCCTTCCTTGCCGGGCCTGAAAGCGGTGTTTCAAGGAACATGGGAGGACACGGAGAAACTGTACCTCATGGGCACCAGGAAGCCATGGCAACTTCGACCACCGATGGGGAATCAAGGTATGTACCAAGATCCATCTCAGTATTTCAATATTTATAACATGAATCCTCAAACTATGCCTTGTCCCCCTATGTCGCCGCAATACCAGTACCCATTGTGGCAGTAATGGAACCCTCAGGCCTATATGAGCTCGCCATGGGCTCCAACTTGGCGAGGACCTTCTTTAGGGAAATTTCCTCAACATTTTCCACAACAGTAACTTCAATTACCTTCCAATGTGCCTCCTAGTAATCAACCTGTTCATCCTCAGCTTCCAATGCAGCCTAACCCCAACCCTAATAATAAAGGAGCTCATCAAGCTGATGTTCTTAACCCGCCTTCATATAGTATCTCTACTGCAGAACTGTATGAAATGAATTTGGGATCAGGTCAAACAGTCGATACTCAACCCCCTCCGGTATTGAACAACTTGATAATGAAGACAGAGAGGCACAACTAGCCAATAGAGAACCGAAACAAACTGTTAAAAGCCAGATGCCTCCTATAAAATAATCTCAATATGAACCACCTTACCGAGAGAGACTGATTATGAGTAAGCCAAGACCATAAGCTGAATTTGACTTATTAGAATAATTGCAAAATTTATTTGTTAAAATCCCCTTGCTACAGGCTATGAAGGACGTGCCAATTTATGCAAAGGCTCTTAGCGAATATTGTTCAATGAAACCTGCAAAGAAAACTAAGGACCCCCTGAATATACATGTTATGGGAAAATTATCGGACTTCATGATGGGAAAATAAATACCAGTGAAATATGGAGATCCAGGGAATCTGGTTTTGACAGTACAGATTAATGGAGTGGAGATTCTAAACGTGCTGGTAGACCTAGGCGCTGCTATCAATGTCATCACTACTGGCCATGCATGCATTAGACCTTCGAAATTTGAAGCATACACCCATAGTGTTGGAGTTGGCAGATAGATCCACAGTTAAGCATGTGGGGAAGTTGGAGGATGTCACAATTTCAGTAGATGCATGGCATTACCCTATCGATTTCTTGGTATTCCATACACAATCTTCAGTAGGTGGTCACCTTTTGATTCTGGGTAGGCCATGGCTGGCTACTGCAGACGCTTATATTGGATGCCGGTCAGGAAATATGGTCATTTCTAATGGCCATAACACCAAGAATTTGGTGCTATACCCACCGGCGGAACCCAATGCACCTAAAAAATCAACAGGTGGCAGGAAGGCTGTATCTATGGTGGAATTCAAAGAAGAGGAAGAAGTGAGATTGGTCCTTACTATCGGGTAGGCCCTTCAGTTGAAGATGGAATCAGAAGACAGTGTGATCACCTCATTCATGAATGATCCTTGCTCCATTTCAGAGCTAAACCAGCAGGTCTTAGAATCCATCCTAAGTTCTGAAACTCAGGAAAGCATTGAAACAGCAGAAGAATTGGAAGAAGATGTTGAAGCACCTCATGAAAGTGTCCAAGTGGAGATAGAACTAGGGAAAACTCTGAATATCAATCCAGGTCTGTCAGAATCCCAGAGGAAGCTGTTGATAGATGTTCTTCAGAAGTATAAGGAAGCTTTCGCCTGGGATTATTCTAACATGAAGGGGATCCCTGATAATCTATGCACCCATCACATATACATCAAAGAAAACTTTCATCCTATAAGACAGCCTCAGAGAATGATGAATCCGGCATTGAAGAACATTGTGAAAGAAGAGCTTCAGAAACTACTAGATGCAAGTTTTATTTATCCTATCTCAGACAACAAATGGGTCTCACCGTTGGTAATGGTCCCTAAGAAGAATGGTAAATGGTGATTCTACATGGATTACCGGGAGTTAAATAAGGCAACGCAGAAGGATCATTTTCCTCTACCATTTATCGATCAAGTCTTAGACACATTGGATGGTAAGAAATTTTTCTCATTTCTGTATGGGTTTAGTGGATACAACCAAATCCAGATTGCTCCTGAGGATCAGGACAAGACCACTTTCACATGTCCCTAGGAACATTTGCATAACGAGTCCTTCCTTTCGTCCTATGTAATGCGTCTGTGACATTCCAGAGGGAAATTTTGGGAATCTTTTCTAATTTGATATATGATGGTTTTGACATTTATATGGATGACTTCACTCCATATGGGGATTCATTTTCAGAAGGGCTGAATAATTTAGAAAAATTTCTTGAAAGATGTATACAAGCGCGCATTTCCCTAAGTACAGTAAAATGTCACATGATGATGGAAAAAGGAATTGTTCTGGGACATTTTCTCTTGGCTGAAGGAGTCAGAATGGACCCAGCAAAGATAAAGGTAACTCTACACTTCCCAACACCTAAAATTCCCACACAGGTATGTATTTTTATTGGTTTTGCTGGTTATTATAGGCGTTTTATAGAAAATTTTGCAAAAGTTGTGCATCCATTATTTCAATTATTGACAAAAGATTCAGAATTTGTGTGGTCATATGACTGTGATGCAGCCTTCACGAGAATTAAATAATTAATCTGTAGTGCTCCAAACCTTAGAGGACCAGACTGGGCGTTACCTTTCCACATTCACACAGATGCTTCTCAGACAGCAATTGGTGCAGTACTGGGATAGTAGGAAGATAAAATACCTTATGCAGTCTACTATGTTAGTAAAAATTTGGCTTCTGCTGAATTGAACTACACAGTGACTGAAAAAGAGTTCCTTGTTGTTGTTTATGCCATCAATAAGTTCTGGAATTATATTTCTGGGTATTCTACTTTTGTGCATACTGATCATGCAGCCATTAGGTATCTGATGAACAAACCTGTTACCCCTGGTCGTGTTACAAGGTGGTTTTTACTACTATAGGAATTTGATATTACTATAGTAGATAAACTAGGGAAGGATAATGTGGTTGCAAATTTCTTATCTAGATTAGAACATGATGGTAAGAATACACTAGTTGAAGATAATTTTCCAGATAAGCATCTTTTTGCAGTGTCTGCTAACACTCTGTGGTATGAAGATATTGCTAATTATCTTACTACAGGTGAGGTACCTCATCATTGCTCCTATAAGGAGAAAATGAAGATCATTCACAGGAGTGCCTAATATTCATGGATGGCAGGATTTCTCTCCCATACAAGGATTGACCAGTAGATTCGGCGTTGTGTGGTAGGAAATGATATTTATGAAATTTTAAAGGCTGCACATGATGGAACCTATGGAGGAAATTTTGCAGACAAAAGGAAAGGTCATAAGGTGCTGCAGATGGGATACTATTTGCCCTCCATTTTTCATGATGCTCGGGATTATATTCAAAGGTGTGATAGTTGTTAGAGGATGGGACAACCTAGGAAAGCAGATGAAATTCCTCTTCAACCCCAGATAGTCCTTGAACCTTTTGAAAAATGGGACATCAATTTTGTTGGCCCCTTTAACCCACCTTCTCATCAGAAAGCCTACATCCTACTTTGTACCGATTATGTAACCAAATGGGTGGAAGCTGGGGCAGTCACAAGAGAAACAGAGCAAGTAGTGTCAGAATTCCTTTTTGAAGAAATATTTGCTCGGTATGGGACTCCAAGAGAAATTGTATCAGACGGAGAATCACAGTTCACATCCCATATGATAGAGAAATTGATGCAGAAATATGGGGTCAAACACAGAGTAACAACCCCCTATCATCCAGAGGTGAATGGGCAAGTAGATAGTACAAAAAAGGTATTGGAAAATATCTTGACAAAGACAGTAGCAAGTCATCACCGAGATTGGGTACAGAAAATTCCAGAAGCTTTATCGGCCTATAGAACAACATGGCAGAATACAACGGGGTTTTCTCCATTTGAATTATTTTATGGGAAATCCCCCCTGTTTCCAGTAGAATTTGAAATAAGCACACTCAGGACAGCTCTGGAAGTAGGCTTAGATCTATCAGAAGCACAGAAAAACCGACTGGAACAGCTGAATGAGTTAGATGAGATTCGATCAACAGTTGTACAGAGAACTACTGTTGTTCAATAGCAGAGAATGAAATGGCAAGAAAAATTTATTAAAACTAAGGTGTTTCATGAAGGGGATTGGGAATTACTATATGACTCCCGATTTAAGGATTTCGAAGGAAAAATCCATGCTCACTGGATGGGACCATGTCAAGTGGATGCAGTGTTTGATAATGGAACAGTTAGATTAATTACAATTTATGAGAATCAGACCACATTTGTGGTGAATGGACACCGTCTAAAATTATATCATCGTCCAAATTCTAAAGATGCCTTTGTTAAAACCCTTTCAGATTCATCTGATCTAATGGTTATTGCAATAGAAGGCACTATCACTCTCCATTAAAAAAAAAAAAGAAAAAAAAAAGAAAAAAAAAATAATGTGTTTATTACTCACTTGTTTGCGTTTTGCAGGAATAATAAAAGAATTATGGCTAGGAGGAAAGTAAGATTCGGTGTGTTACTCCATCAGTGCTGTTAAAAAAGTAATTTGTTCCACTGATGTTGTTACTCTGCAACTGTTGTTACACCGTCGATGCTGTTACTCCGAAGTTTCTGCTACACTGTCGCTGCTCTTACTCTGAAATTTCTGCTACACAGCTGCTGCTGTTACTCCGAAGTTGCTGCTACACTGCTGATGCTGTTAATCCAAAGTTGCTGCTACACTGCTAATGCTATTACTCTGAAGTTGCTGTTACACCTTCGATGCTGTTACTCCGAAGTTGTTGTTACACTGCCGCTGCTGTTACTCCATAGCTGTTGTTACTCTGAAACTACTATTACTCCATAGTTGTTGTTACTCCGTAGCTGCTGTTACTCTGTAGCTATCGTCACTCTGCAACTGCTGTTACTATGAAACTGTTGTTACTTCATAGCTGTTGTCACTCATTGTTGTCGTTACTCACTATTCATGATAGACATCTTTGTTGTTACTCCACCTTACGGTAAGTCCAAAGGTATGTCTCCATTGACTTTATTGATTTAATTAAATATTCAAAAAAGGACGGTTAAAACGTGCCAAGGACGGCTGTCATTTAAGTTGGGGGGAGGGTACCATCATAATGGCTGATGGCGTACTTAGTAAAGGTACTTATGACATACAAATTATACCAAATCAATTTTAAAGATCTTAAGTACTATGTAATTATGTTGTTGAGTTGGGATGCATATTTGTACGTGTAAGAGTCATATCAGTCACCTCTCAAACATTCTGCATTAAATCTAATAGTACTACTGCAATTTGTCAATTTATTTCAAACGTACCAGTACTGTCTTATCCATTATATTTGAAAGTGGCCATGACGTTATTACAGTTACCAACAGTTCAGAGCCCTGTCACTCTCCCCCTACCAGCTAACTATAGTCATCGTTCCGCTTCCGCCTCCGCAACAATGGGTGGTCAATCTGTGCGCCATGAGCCCAATGATTCAACAAGGATCCGACGCAATCAGGAAGTATGGAAGGTATTCGAAAATGCAGGTTGGGACGTCTACTTGGACAGATTGAATGGCTGGGATGAGGAAATTACAATGGAATTTGCATTAAACCTGGAGGAAGGAGTTTCTCAAGTTTGTGGACTTGAAATTATAGTCATAGAGGAAATGATTGCAGAGTTCAGTGGACTACCATAGGGAGGTGAACGCTGGTTTTCTAGAAGAACCCCTCTTTCGGAATTCCCCGAAGCTTTTCTCCAAGCTGGAGAGAGCATCGTGGAGAAGGGCCAAGGATACGATAGAACTTCAATGCCATCGCCATGGGGCGAAGTTGCAGAGGCTGTGATTAAATATATAACATGCGAGGGAAGATATTACACTGTTTTGAAATACCACCTGCGTATACTAGTGCACTTGTAGTTTCCCCAAGCGGAAGCCTTTTCAATTAATGTGCCCTATTTTCTTCTAAGAAGCCTAAATTTGATGGCGAACTCAGCTCGAGAGGTGTGGCAGGTGTTGGCGGTCCTTTCCCACCATGGGCTGGTGCGGTTGTTAGTGTTGAATGCCATTGACAAGATTCTGATTCCGTGGGAATGGTTTCGAAACTCCATTGAGGAAGAGATAGAAGCTGCCATGGTTGCTAGGGCAGAGGAACCAGAAGCTATGCAAGAGGATGAAGGAGAGGACAAGGCCGTGCAGGGAGATGAAGAGGACGATTATGTTGATCAGGAAGAGCCTGAGGAAATGGAAATGGAGATAGAGGAGTGTGAAGAGGAGTCGGCTTTCCAAATGCAAGCCGAATCGATTGATGCCACAAAAATTCATACTGGCACTTTAGCCGAGGCTACTCCATAAGAACCAGCCCAGTCCACAGAGCCAGTTGATCAGACAGACAAATTAATTGGCACAGAGGCCACTCTGCAGGTTTTGGAACCTGTGGAGGAAGCAGTCGTGACCACTCCGACTACAGAGGCTACAAGGGAAATGGCAGAAGAATCAAGGAGTGAGGCCGACGCTGCTCCACAAGAACCAGCGTCGACCTCAGAACTGAATGGAGAGAATTTGTTCCAGTTTCCTATCTTTTTTCCTAAGGGGGCACGGGTAACCCATTCCCCACAGCAAAGAGAAGAAGAAAGTGTTGCGATTCCTATGGCTTCAAATATGAAACGAAGGCTACAACTGGAAGAGACCCCAGCAGGCACATCAGCAGAAGGGTATCTTACTGGGACACCATTGTTTGAAGAGAATGTACCTAACGAAAGAAATATCATTGGTGGAGAGGAGGGAAAAAGCGAAGCGGTCCTGACGAATGCAACAATGGCACATGAAGGCATAAAAAGAGTAAAACAAGAAAGAATGGAAGAAGAGCAGGTAGTGGAAATTGGACCGACTGTCAGCCCAATAGAGGCAGTTCCGAGGGGTTCACCTCCAACTGCCGGAGCTGAGGGAATACAAGTTAAGCAAGAGGAAGCAGAGTTGTGTGGGCCGCGAAGACCCCTGATCAAACAAAGATATCAACATCAGTTCAAGGAAACCATGCGGTTAAAAATGGAAGTAAGAAGCTTGAGAAGAAGAGTGCATAGAATGCAGAAGCAAATAAATAAATATAAATGGAAAGCCAAGAGACCCAAGGTTGACAGGGTCGAAGCAGAAATGGAGACAGATCAAATTGAACAGCTATTTGAAGCCCAAGAGTATGCCTTGACGGCCGAACTACAGACATGGAAGTCTACTACGGCCCAGTACAAGAACAAAATCAAAAGAACTGAAGAAAAAGCCTCCACAACCATCTTTGGATATGTGGAGCGTATAGAAATTATGAAGTTAAGGCATGAAAAGCAGCAGCTCAAGATAGAGCAGCTGGAAAAGCAGGTGGCTGAGCTGAAGAATGATAAGGAACAAATGTTCAATTTGGTGCAAGAGGTGATGGCATGTCGTCCCCCTGCTTCTTTCTATTCTTTATTTTTACATGAACGTTTTCTTTTATTTTGCATGGAGAGCATTAAGAATGAGGTCAGTTATGAGATTGAACATGCCATCCAATTCCTTCGGATCATGAGAAATCATGATGTGCCAACTCAACATTTGATGTGCGAGTTTTATTTGCATGGGTATTTGCTATAGTTGGACAGAGACTTTAATTCGGTCCCATATGTGGAAGACATCCATCTGAGGGCCCTCAGCTCTTATGCTTTCAACCAAATTCATTGGCAGAAGGCTTGTGACACTTTTGAGTCCAGTCAAGTCACAAAGTCATTTATAGGAAGGGGGGAACATGGGAGGTCAGACACAGTGTACACTAAGCACCATGCCTTTTTGAAATTTGAGGAGAATAAAGAAAGAATGCTAAGGACACAAAGGTGCTGCCTTGATCTTTGTATTAATTCTTTTGAACATATCTGGAAGGAGCCTTTCCAGATAAATCATCTTCAGGTTCTTCATTGGATCCACTGTCTATATCATTTCTATTTGATGTAGAGGGACAAAAGTCACCATCATATTCTTATGTTGTTTGTCTTTCTTCTTTAGGGACTGCATGAGACTCATCAATAACAACATCAATACATTCAACAATCTTTTGAAGCCTTTTATTGTAACATTTGTATGCCCTGCTTGTAGATGAGTAACCAAGAAGTATTCCTTCATGTGATCTAGGTTCAAACTTGCCAAGCTTTTCATCATTATTTTTGATAAAGCATTTACTTCCAAAAACTCTAAAATGTTTCACAGAGGGAGAATTACCATACCAGATTTCATATGGAGTTTTGTCACTATTTACCCGAACATGTGCCTTGTTAAGAATATTTGCTGCTTTGTGAGCTGCTTCTCCCCAAAAAATATCAGGTGTTCCGGAATCATCAAACATAGCTCTAGACATTTGTTGAATTGTTCTATTCATTCTTTCTGCTACGCCATTTTGTTGTGGAGTGCTTGCTACAGAAAGCTGTCTTTTTATGCCATGTTGTTCACAAAATTCAAATAATTCATTTGATGTATATTCTCCTCCTCGATCAGATCTAAGACACTTGATTTTTAGATCTAATTCATTTTCAACCAGCGCTTTGAAGATCTGAAAATTTTCAAATGCTTCATCTTTGTGTTTGATCAACCCAATCCAACACATTCTAGAGAAATCATCAATGAATAAGATATAGTATTCTTCACCACGTGGTGACTTTTCCTCATAGGTCCACATATGTCAGTATGAATGAGTTCAAGAGGCTTACTTGACGATCCTTCCTTGGCATTGAATTGCACTCTGGTTTGCTTACCGAATTGACAGGATTTGCATATGATACTTTCAGGTAGAGAAATATTGGGAAGACCATGAACAACATTAAGTTTGCTTGATTTTTTGATTTGAGAGAAGCTTAGATGCCCCAACCTTCTATGCCATAGCTAGTTTTCTGAAGATTTACTCAAGTAACATTGTTCTTTGCAATTCTTCAATACATACAGGTTGCTTGGAGTTCTTTTTCCTCTTATAATTGTTTTACCTGTATCAAGATCACAAACCACACATTCTTTTGAACTAAAGACAACTTCAGTTCCTTGATCACACATTTGACTTACACTTAACAGGTTATGTCTTAAACCATCCACATACATGACATCATTAGCCTTCACCTTTTCTTTTAGAAACACAGACCCTTTTCCTTTAATTACAGCAGGAGTATCATTTCCAAAAGTAACTTTCTTTTCCTTTTCTAGAGCACTATATTCACGAAGTTTGTGTTTATCACCTGTCATGTGTCTCGAGCATCCACTATCATTGTACCATTGATTTTCTTCACCTTCCGCAAATAACGCTATGCCACAATTTTCAACCTGTGATTCCTTCTTTTTCCATATTTTGGATTTTGAAGGAAGATGCTCTTTTGGCTGAACTTTTCTCCTGCACTCAGATTCTTCATGCCCATAGTTATTGCAATAAGCACAGTCAACTTCATTTAGAAGAGGAGAAAAGTTGTTATAGGTATTCTTCTTTGTTTCAATATCAACCCTTTTCTTTCTTGCTTCTCTTGTCATGATGGTTTTATATGCAACACATTGAGCAGCTTTATGGCCAAAATTGTGTCATGAAAAACATTGTCCATTGAAGAAGAAATTTCTGCGATCATGAAATCTTCTACTTGAATTTACCTGTTGATTGGGGCTTCTTTGAATGATATTCCTGTTAGTGTTCCTTGCATTAAGATGATCATGCTTTACCTGTAAAGATTCTTTATTTCCTTGCTGAGTGGCAGAATTTTGTAGACCAGCTGTAGCTGCTTTTAGATAATTTGGTTCTGAAGCTTGAGAATATTCTCCAATATATCCAAGACCTTTCTTTATAAGAGGAGAACGTTGTACCTTGATAATCTCATCTAGGGTTTCAGATCCTTTAGCAAATCTGAAATTCAGAGTCTTTGCTTTCTCAAATTATTTTCTTACACTTGCCACTTCACATTCTAATTTCTCATTGTGTTTCTTTGCCTCTTCAACCTGCTTTTCCAGAGTCTCGATGGTTATTTTCCTTTCTTCTAAGATAATTTTATATTCTTCTAAGAGAATTCTGCTTTGTTCTAAGCGTATTTTGAGTTGATTGTTCTCTTCAAGAAAATCATTGTCCTCTAGAGCATCCACAAAAGTATCATTTTCTTCTTTAGATTCAAAATCCATGAGAAGTCTAAGATCTTGTTCACATTCTTCCTCACTATCGGATACCCCATCACTGTCATCATGAGTATAGTAACTTCTTCTAGTGCTAGACCGGTTCTTATTTCTAGCTACTTCCTTTCCTTTTGCAGGTGTTTCTTTGTGAGGACACTTAGCAGCATAATGACCAACTCTTCCACAATTAAAACATTTGAAAGGAAGCTTACCTCTAAACCATCCTGTACCAAGTTGAAGTTTCTTTACAAAATTTGCCTCATCTTCTTCCGAAATATATCCCGATCCTTCTGCTTCTTGTACCTCTTTCCCTTTTGTAGAAGCTCTAAAAACAATTTCTTTGACTTCAGTTTGTCCTCCTCTTCTCATTTCATATGCAGTCAGTATGCCATGAAGTTGCACCACAGTAATATTTTGAAGATCCTGTTTTTCTTCAAGAACAGAGACTTTTGACTCAAATTTTGCCGTTAGTGATCTCAAAATTTTCTCAACCAAAGTAGTTTCGGTTATTGTTTCTCCTAGATTTTTCATACGATTTACAACATCATCAAGACGTAAAAAGAAACTGGCAATAATCTCATCACTATGCATCTTTAAATTTTCATATTCAATTCTGAGAGTTTGGAGTTTTGCACTTTTTACCTTTGCATCACCTTCATAACTCAGAATGATTTCGTCCCTATTTATTTTGCTGTATTCAGCTGCATGAATTTGACAAATTCTGATTCTGTTAGACTTCCTGTTATAGCATTGACCGCTTTTGCATTTGATTCATAATTCTTCCTTTCATTTGGATCTGTTGGTGTAGCAGCTGGATATTGATATCCTTGTTCAACAATGGCCCATACATCTGCTCCCATAGAATGAAGAAAGGATCTCATCCTCATTTTCCAGAAGATTAAATTGCTTCCATTGAAGAGTGGAGGCTTGAAATATGTTGTTCCTTCTTGATAGCTCATCTTCCTTGATCTTCCTTCTAGCGGCTAAGCTTTTTCAGAAGGACCCGCTCTAATACCAATTGTTGGGAAAAATACTGAGGGGGGGGGGGGCTGAATCAGTATTTAGTGCAGACAATCAAACTTTTACTTTTTCCTTTCTAAAAACCCATACGCTACTTTACTGAAGGCAACTAGCGTATATACGCGGATATCCTTTACAGAACTCGCGTATGTCCAGAGATCTAATTATGTGTTTGAATCTTAACTCAGATCATTGCATTATTCATTCATGAGATGTTTTAGAAACAATAAACAGGTGCAGACATAACAGAATAATCATCACACATATGCAACACACATGAACACCAAGATTTTTAGGTGGAAACCCAATTTGGGAGAAAACCACCGCTGCCGTCGTTTCAGCCTTCAAAATTTATTATTAAGAAAACTTCTTACAATCATGTACTGGTGCAGACTCAAACCAGCACGCAGGAACCCACCTGCAGAAGGCTACAACCTTCTCTCATTTACCAGCCTATCCTGGAAGGGAGCTACAACCCCCTTCTCTCTTTTACCAGCCTCTCCTGGAAGGGAGCTACGACCCCCTGAACTCGTTTACCAGCCTCTCCTGGAAGGGAGCAACAACCCCCTGACTGAAGGCTTCGACCCTCAGCACCACTGCAGACCACGTTTCATCAATTTTCAAACTGGATCAAACAACTTCAACACAACCCTTCACTTATCAACAATCATACCTTGCTCATTGCTTCAAACAGAACAGTGAGACCACTGTAACCAGAATATCAGATATAACCCAGACTTCAGAATAGATATGTAGAAACACATTCAACCTTCAGCAACCATTAGATCAGAAATCATATGCGCTTTTATTTAATCAGACCCACGTATATACGCGCTTTCCATAAGATGAACCCACGTATACTTCAGTGCATTTTCTAAGGAAAAACCCTAACTGCGCATACGCACTTTTCCTTCCACAGACCCGCGTATACACGCGCTTTTCATGAAACGAACATGCGTATAGATCTATAAAAGATAAACTTTGTAGTACAGACCAGATCTATAAACTTACCCAGATTTCTTCAATCTCTTCAACAGGATTGCGCCAAGTCTTCTTCACTTCTTTTCAGATCATCCTTGACATTCACCATTTCTAGATCTAGAGATCTTGAGCCTTCATCATGTTCATAGGTGCATCATAGATTCAGATCTATCAATTAGGAACAGGGTTCAACCATACAGATATACTTCAGAGTGAAGTATTCATCAAAGCCCAGACACATGCACACTCCTTTGCACAATGATTTTCTTCTCCTTATATAGGGTTACCCTTCATCAATACCATGAGTCAAAACCACATAACTTCCAATGGTATTCCTGGACGGGATCACATAGTCGAACCATCATTCAATACAATGGGTCAATACCATGGTAGTTACCCCTGGTTTTAAAAATTTAGAGCGCTTTTTCCCATACGCGACTTGGCACGTTATTTCCCGCGTGCATACGCTACTTCTTCTAGACAAATCCACGTATGCCTTGAGACATACTCTTTTCATCATGTTCTGGCACATACTGACATTCCTTCCATCATTACCTTTTGTACTCATTGTAGATACATCAGATTTACATCATTTAACAAGTTCATCAAGTCAAGAACAACTTCGTCAAGTAGGTTGCCATCATCTTCATTAAGTGGGTTGCCATCAAGGACAACACTCTGCATCATATTTCCAACACTGTTTCTCATAAAGAGGCCCTCGATTGTTGTCAGAAAATATGGATGATGTCACCAACAGCTGTCCAGAACAGAGAACCTTTTGGGGCCTAATTTTGCGCGAGCACTTGCTAGGGTTCCCAGATATGTGTCATGCGTCCAAACATGTGGGATTCGGTGGATGGGGCTTCGGTTCTAGTACCCTGTTATTTGGTTGCCTACAGAAGTATATACCCCTGCATACAACGTTCTAACAGACTGGTGGAAGGAAGTCCTCTGCTCAGATGGATTTAGAGTTCCAGGGACAGAGATGGATTTGGAGTATAATCTTGCCGGGCTTCATGAAGCTCATAGTTTGCAGAACCCAGACCTATGAAGGCGGAAGACTGCATGAAGGCATGCAGAAGGCTAGTTGGGGGGAGATGTTGGGCACTGAATCTGGCTATCTCTCTGCCCATTTTTTCCATCCTTTCTGACCCTTTTTGTTTAATTACCTATATTTAACATGTTAAATTCATGAGGTAAATAACCCTGACTTGACCAATTGGAATATTTTAATTAATGAAGTAAAGTCGCGGAGCTTTACCTAATTGTGGCACTAAGATCTGTGTTTGAGTGTAGATTGGAAAACAGGAACCCTTGCTCCAGCAGTTTGCAACAGAATCGGTAACGGCTAGTTAAAGGGGGATCACACAGCTAGAATCGTGATTCCTTGGGCCTATTCTCGGCCCTTGCTTTATCCAGGATATCTGTTGTTCGTGTCGTTCCAACCAAAGTCCATTTTTGAACGCACAATTATCATGCTTTAGGGAAATCTGTTATTCCCTTGTACTGTGTATAAAATGGACACTGTTCCTATAATTGGGGGTCCTGAAAAGGAGATTGTAATCACATTTTACATATCAATAAAATACATTTGGTTTCACTATTCTAAAGCATTTTGTGAGTAACGCAACCCTGATCAGAGAGTTTGGCCCTCTCTTCTGATCAGGCGCTGCGTCTATGTATATGTGTGGATTATTTATTTTTATAGTTGTTGTTATTCTTTCATACTATTGAGAATTGTTTTGAATGTCCAGCAATTGATTTTACTTCACAACAATGTTTTGAATTTTAACTATAAACCCTTGGTTGAATGGACCGTGTGTTGTTCTTGCATATACCTTGCATGTTGCGTTGAAAGGATACGCTCCCATATTGATAAAATTAATGTCGGATTAGGGTGGATAAATCATCCCTACCTGAACACCAACAATGGTCAGAATGATTTTTTTGCATTTATTGATTATCTAACACAGTATTTGCATTCTCTTACCATCTCTATACAATGCATTTCTCCACAAGAAGGAAAGCCTCTATTTCAGCTTCATGGTCATTTTAAGACCAACATATATGATGGTGATAGCCATTTCTTGTATGGATTTTGGCAAGTATTGTACTATTTCCTGTATGCTCAGTTGATATAAAATTCCATTTACTATTTACTAGTAGATGAGATGATATGCACAACTAGAAAAATGTTTGAAGACAACTTGCCACATCATATTCTGAAACTGCAGTTGGTAAAATCGTGTTGTATCTACTTGAGAAATTGTTGATACCTTCCAACACTATGTAAAACCTTCAGTACTTCTCTTATTTGTATTCCATGTGATAATAATGTCATATTCATTTTGTATGGGATGATTTGAGCAAGAACCAAAGAGTGGATCTTTGAGGATCCTATTTCCTTTTTTCTCCATGAAGGAAACATTATTGCAGTCCATATTCAGCAGCAGCTCTACACTTATCATAAGTGGAGAGAGAGAGAGAGAATGGGATGGACAATTTGATCCATCATATTCAGCTATGCAGCCTACGTTCTTTGCAGGAGCCTAAGGTGGAGGAGATGTTTCAAGAGTTTCCATGTTGGAGGGTGACTCACTTTTTGTGGATGATAGCTTGGGGATGGAGGCTTCACATGGGAATGTTAGTTCCCAATATATTTCAGATTCCATGCCTCAAGAAGGCCTCTAGACCACACATAGTTGCTTCGATGGATATTCCACTTGTTCATGATGAGAGCCCTTTGGAATTTTCACCAAAGGCATGCTTTTACACTTGGGAAGAGAAACTTGGAGACTTATTGATGAGACAACATCTTGTTCATTGGAGGAGCTTATCACATGGAGATGCTACAAGAGGAAGAGGAGAGGGTCTTCAGTTCTATCCTTACAGTTGCTTGAGGACAAGCAACATTTGTTAGTGGAGGACTATAATATTCCTAGAATTAGCATACAACTAATGGGAATATTAAATTTTAATTTTTCTCTTAGCTAGAGGAATAAGAGGGTATGGATACCCATAAATCTCCTTAGAAGGAATAAAAGACACTCCCAGTGTGAATGGAGGTCATATAAAAGTTGGATTGAAGACCCTTAGGTGTGAAAAGGGGATGAATCATGTTGAATAGGTCAACTTTGACCAAATCAAACAGCGATGTTATGGAGGAGTGGCATTAATCATGGGATAGCGTAGCTTTTGAGTGAGATTGATTACATGATGATGGAAACCCTAATGAGTGGGACCCAAGGTGAGAAAGCTCAAATTTTTTATAAGGAAGAGGATGGAAGCCACATGGGGTTATGTTATGATTATTATTTTGATATGTCTATTTAGACTTTTTCTCTCTTCAACTGTTTAGCTAAGATTGCTCGTGTTGTTTAGCGCAGGGTGTTCTTGGTCGAGAATCCCACAACTTTTGTTGAGAGGCCTCTTGGGAGAGTATTGATCTATCACTTCCAAATATCCACAATTTTTTCCAAGCTTCAGGCTTCAACTACAGCACAGTGTCTGTTCAGATCTGAGTTTTGTTGCAGGGTGTTTGGTGGAGGGTTGAGAAACCCACTTTCTGAGCTATTTTTTCATAGGAAGAAGGATTCCTTCTCTTGGGAGATCCGCAAGGAGGGATTTTGAGAAAATTTTAGATATTTGGCACCAGCCCAACCTATTCCCGTCATTTACAGCACATTTTCAACTGGTAATTGCGCTTCAGAGAAGGATCTATTGGCTCTTTTAGAGCATTTTCATGTAGGTGAAGGGTTCTTCCTTTCATTGGAGGAGGCCCTTTGAGGAGACCTACATTAGATCCATATTATTTCTACCTTATATTTCATGAGCTTCATTTTTCAATGACTCTTCAGTCATAGGGTTGTAGATCACCATTTGTATTTGGGTGCATTTCTGTAAGCCCTTCCCGGGTTGTCTTCGAAAAGTGTCTAGGAGGCTAGATCTTCACTCTTAGCATTATTTGAGCTATATAACATCAGATCTACATTGATCTATCTTTATGCAAAAATTCATGCCCTAAAACTATGCTATCATAGCTCAGGGAATTTGTATGGCAGCTATTTCTCATGTGATGGAATATTTTGCTTGTAGAGGCGTGTTTTGTATTTCTTGAGTGACTTGATCCTCAAGATCTTGTGCCTATTATTTGAAAATATGTTTAATAATATGGTTGTACATTTGTCTCATATCATGGTGTGTTTATTTATTCACTGTTATTTTGATTATTGTGTTCATGTATTGCTGCTTCCCCATTTGGGAATATTACAGTGGTATCATAACATAATCTTGGCTCAACCTGTGGATCTCAACCATTATGCTATCAAAAGAATAAGAAGAAGGAGAAAGAGATTAGAATGATGGAAAGAACGAGTTTCATCTCATCTCTCTTTGGATCTAAGAAGGACCTCACCAAGGAGGTCAATCCAAGGAAAATAGAGAAAAGAAGTGAAACCACATTAGGGTTTCAAGACGAGGAAGGTCCATGTACTTTCTATCAGCAAAAAGAAGATCTGGTATTGCATAGAGCTCCATAGAAACATGTTATTCCCTTTCCTTTTGAAGAAAAGAGGCATGAAGATGGAGTAAACTTAGATCATGAGATTCTAAGTGTGTATCTTGCAGAATATAAGTCTCAACCTATAGCTTCAAAGGAGAATCTAACTCTCCCATAGTTCATTCAGCTCAAAGAAGAAAGGAGACCTTGTAGCAATAGAAGAAAGGAGGGCAATAGATTTATATTGTCTACCTTTGATGGGTCATCCACATGCACAACAACGGCTTGTGGAATGATTCAGCTAGATTCATTTTTCCTGCTACATCCAGTAGTAGATAAATGATCTTTTGAGATTTCAACATTGCACCTTAAGGGTGAAGAAAACATTTGGTGGTTTTAATATCCCAAAATAGGTAAAATCTACAACAATGAGAATATCTTAAGATATTCCAAAGTTGGAGCTACAACAATACATGAACATAATAATTTAAGTTTTTTCAATTTACTTATTAAATGTGTATTAAAAAAATTTCCATCAGATTAGGAGCATATCAGCAAAACTATATCTTCATATGTTATCTCCAAGTGGGGGAAAGCAGTGATCTGGACCATAAAAATGCTATTTACATAAAATAATGCTATAACTGTGAGAAATGGGACTTCGATCCCTTACTTCATGCAATATACATCTCACATATTTAATGGGAGCTGAAACAAATCATTCTAGCCAAGTTAAACAGATCTCTCGGTTCTTATATGGATTAAAAACACCGAAAACCCATGACCTAACCCATATAAAAAAATATGAAGCAAGAACAGCGTAATTATAAGAGGGTTTCAAGAGAAATATGTTGTAGAAAATATATTTGGAGTTTATTTAGCCAAAGCACAGAGAAAAGCAGAGATCTTGCCTCTTTTATACAATGTAAAGATAACCCGACAAGGGTTTCTTCGAAGCTTAAGTACAAAGGGAGTATATATGAATATTCAGCTGAAAAATAACACATTCCCCTGAAACATTACATAAATATAGCTGAATAAAATAAAATAGGGATGACAATCCCTTTTCCTAGCTTTCCAGGGGAAGGGTTGGCCCTTTCCCGAGGAAACTAGCCCAAAATCAAGGTATTAAACCTTGCTACTGTAGCTCTCTAAAAAATGACACATTTCCTGCAAGGGAATGCACTGTAGAAGGGTAGAGAAGCTTTGTCCAAGTGCCAAGATATGAAAATATGCTCGGTAGTCCTTCATGTTGATCCTCTAATGGATAGACAAGCTCTCCACTGAAAAACAAGCCCAGAAATGACTCAAAGAGATCCTCCTTTGCTGCACCCTGCAACACAACCCAACTATAAAAAAAAAATACACTGTAGCTGAAGGAGGTAGCTTGGAAAAAATTATATAATGAGGAAATTTAGCGCAAAGAACCTCTCCTTCCCCGAGGATGAGGTAGGGATTCCCGACCAGGAACACCCTTATGCTAAACATCACTTCAACCCTGCTAAATAGCAAGAGGAAGCAAAGTATCAACAGACCAAAGAAAATAATAATCCAAGCATGCCTAACAATGGCTGCCCTCCTCTCCATATATAGAAATTGCACCTCTCCATAATGGGTCCCATCCATATGTGCCACCAAGTGTTGAATCTTTGATTAAACTGAGAGGGGGGGGGGTGAATCAGTTTAATACATGCATTAGCCTTTTAAATTTTCACCAGAGTTATTTACAGCTTAATATGTGAACAATCTTATTTGCAGCCAATATTAATTTATTGTGACACCATACTTAAGTTGAAAGCAGCAAGCAATTAAGCAGATTGAAATAATCACATCAACACATAAGAAGCACACATAGAGACAAAAGATGTAAGTGGAAACCCATAAAGGGAGAAAACCACATCTTATTATTGTTGTGATGAAAAGGCAAGCTCCAACTCCCTCTCACCACTGTTTTCTGCAGGCACCAACCTACAGGAGGCTCTATCCTCAATTCTGCAAGCTACAACTTGCAAGGAAGCTCCAACTCCCATCAATTTTCTGCAGGCACCAACCTACAGGAGGCTCCTACCTCAGTCAGCTACAATTGACATCTATCAAGCTACAACTTGATAGGGAAGCTCCAACTTCCTTACTCTTTCAAAAGAAAAACACTTGCTGATTTACCTTGGATATCAGCTCTGTTTTGTACCTTCTTCTCTGCTGTTCATCAACTCTTATATCAGACCTGCATCATCTCTGCTCAGCCCCTTCTTCTTCTTTGCTTAGCTCCTCCTTATTCACATTCTTCTTGCAGCTTGCTTATTTTCTTCAACTATCTTCAATTCTGCTGCACACTCTCTCCTCTTCTCATTCTATTTTCATCAACTTCTCTCCCCTTGGATATTACCCTGTTTTATACAAAAATAGCTTCATGGCTGCTTGTATTCCACTGGGAATTCGAAATGGACAGTCATGTCTCTTTGCCTTCTGCCTTCTCATCTCTTTTCAGCTTACTCAGAAAAATGTAACTTTAGGTGCTTATTTTAACATCACGGTGGGATATTTGCTCTCTTCCGGAGACTTGCCAATGCATCACAAAGAATAAAAACAATTAAAACATTTACATTCGAATTACAATTTGAACTCCAGCTCAACTCATTTAGTCTTTTGAGTTGGTACGCATTTGTCTTTTCTTTGGCTGTCTTTTATCTCCTTTCGGCTCTGTTTGCTCTTCTGTCCTCTGCTGTGGTGTAACTGCTGCGTACGTGTAATTGTGCCTTTTATATTCACTGACTGTAAACCTGGGGGAATTCCAACTCTATTCATGCCATGAGTGTCTTGTTGATGTGGCGAGTTCCGCAGGTCGGAACATACATATATCACAACTATATTAATCTAATAATCGCCCTCCCGTTAAGTTGAGGCCCGTGGGTCTTCAGACCACGCGGCATGTTTTAATATAACCGCAACAATGTAATATATATAACAATCATATCACAACGCTCGTATTATAAATTGATCCATTCTTTAATTCCGCGGGGGTAGCGAACTCAAGCAGATAAGGGAAGAAGACCCCCTCGGAATGCATTACACATATCTCCAACTTATATATTATCTTGGCGTTAACAGAGTTCCGATCCCCTTGCGATTTCTGATTGCTATTGATCGCAATCGTAACTTTGAGTTGCAAGCCCCTCTGCGTTGTTTACCTCCGATGCGATTGGGAAGGGGTCCCACCATATAAAAATTTGTTTTGTGCGCTCCATATATATACCTTGTTTTTAAATCAATTCTCAGCGTAATATAGTGAAGACATATTAAACATATAAGAACTCCTTTTGGGCCCACTTGACACACTTCCCGATGCAGTGAGTCTTCTCTGAATGTTATTTATCGCTCCTGCTCCGATTCCGATTCAATCGGAAATCGCCAATCGATTGAATTAATATCACTCAACTTTTGCAGCTCCAATCTGCTCCGATTGCGATTCAATCGGAAATCGCCAATCGATTGAATTGTTATCACTCAACTATTGCAGCTCCAATCTGTTCCGATTTCGATTCAATCGGAAATCGCCAATCGATTGAATTGCAATGCGCTTCCACCTTTGGACTCTTCATTTTCGATCCGATTGGGGAGGGGTCCCACCATACAGTACTTTGGTTATTTGTTTAAACATTAAGCGCTCCATAATAGATATGCCTTGGACCTTTGGTTCTTTTGCTTTCGGGATTGATAATATGAAATTGTTTCAATGTGTTAAACTTTCCAAACTCCACTAACTTCGACACTGCCCGATTTGCATCAATCACTGGAATTCTTATAATTTAAGACAGAGTTGCTGCTACGTCATTTCTTATATATGTATACTTTGCTGCTGGAGTCAAGCGATTTCCGGAATAATATTTGTATAAGTTATATGTAACGCCCATCGGGTAATGATTCTTGGAATTATACATACGACTGTATCTGCCGGCTTGGGCGATTCTCGGAATTTTATATCTGTCCTCCGGGTTGGGCGATTCTCGGAATTATAACAGCTCTCTGCCTCTGTCTCTGACTCTGTCTCTGCCTTTGCTGTGCCGGTTGGAGAGTGCGCTTCCTGGAATTTTATAACGGCTCTGCTTCTGCCTCTGCCTCTGCTTCTCCTGTCGCTCTGCCTCTGCCTCTATTGCTGAGATAACGGTTCTTCCTCTTTGCTTCAGCGCTGCCTCCTTTGCTTCAGTGCTGCCTCCTTTTCCATCAATGACAATATTTCCAACACCAAGCTCATGCAAATTGTCCTTTATTAAAACTGCACAGTCCATCAAGGAGATACAATGTATCGATATGATCCAATCTTGTTCACACCTATAGGTGCTTAATCCAGCTGCTTATTCTTCCTATTTTCACATGAGGAATGTTATTCTTCATTCTAAAGAGGTTAATGGGCCTCCCTACCCATTGTAATCATCTACCTAGAGATAATGCTAACTATAATGTTCCTTTTAGCTTGAGGCTAAAATTTGGGAAAATTACAGTCCTCCCCTCCAAAATTTTTCTTGTCCTTAAGAAACTATATAGGGAGAGAAAAATTCCTCCCCTTCTCCTCTTGTGGCCTCCTCATCAATAGTCCCCACCACTTCTCAAGATAATCTGCAACAAATCTTCCCTCCAATGTCTCCTCCCAAAGATGCATAACCAAATGGCTCACATCAGGAAAAGGTGGAAGGTGTAAGTGGAAACATTCTTTCTGTCCCATGGCCTCCTCAAGGTAGGTGTTATCACCAAAAAATTCTCAAAATTTTAACTTGAAATGTGTCAAATTTTTCCTTTAAAATTAGCTAGGTTGCAAGGCATCATGAAATGATAAATTTTATGATGAACTTGGGTTTTAAGTTTTGTCTTAGGATGTTATAAATAAGCCCAAGGCACATCAATTGAATAGGTTTTTGAGTAGATACCTCAAAGTGACCTTAAATCCTAAATCCATCCATCTGTCAAAATTTATCTGAGTCCGCAGCAAATTTAGTACAAAATTAACAGAATTCACTGCGGAAACACCTAATAGTTCCGTAGCAAAACTGACACTTGTCAAATGAAATGTGCTACGAAAAATCTGTCAGTCTATAACGATGTTCTCCATAATGATTAATGGTTAATATTTGAGAGTTTCAAGGACATTTTGCCAAATTAAAGTCATCATTCAAAAGTTACGCATGTTCTAACATCAGCCACCATTTTTCTAATGCGATCTCATTTCGTTTTTCAAATTATCTCTCATTCCTCTCACTCTGTTTTTTCTTCTTTCGTAATTTTCTACCAAATCTGCTTTCTGTCAGTTACATCTCCAGCAGAAACCCTTTTTCTATATCCATTTCATTCTACCATAACAACTCGCTGTCATCAAGGGTTTTCTCCTAAACAGGTGTAAAGATACAAAGAAGGCCATTGTTGCATAACATAAGAAATGGCTACACCAAATAAACTTTATAAATAATGTCTTTCATTCAGGTACGAACCTACAAGTCCAAATTTAGTTTTGGAAGATCCATATTTCGTTGAGCTATTTACAAAGGCAGGGTGCATTCAGTTCTGTCAGAAGTTCCAAGGTCATCACCAACAGGTATCATGAGACTCCGTAATCAATTTCAAAGGCACATATACAAAGGTCGGTTGTCTTCATATCCCAATTTCTCCTGATAGCATTTCCAAAGAAACAAGGATCTCGAGAACTGGAGAAGAATGGTTTAAAGCTACCAAGTTTAATTTGAAAATTTGTGATGATTACCTAAAACATGAACATGTAGGGATTAAAACGACTGAAGGGATTCCCAGAACATGTATTAGAGATGAATATTCCAAATTATTGACAGTCATACATAAATAATTTACATGTGAAGGTCGTTTCCAAACAATTTACATGTATCATTTCAAATTATTGCTTCATTTCACAAGGAAGAAGTTGATAGATATTCCATTTTATCTTTTTAGAAGTCTTGGAAAAATGGTAGACAAGGTGCAAGGGAGACCTGAAAGGAATGAAACCTCCATTTTTTACCATGGACTGATGAAATTGCTAGTTCTGGAGGAATTAAGTAAATTAAACATAGACTGAGCATTTTTCTTGTTCATGAATGATTATGAGTTATATGTTTTATCTCCAAGAAAATCCTCTAAGCTCAAAGCTTCTTCTTCTAGGCAAGAGATGAATGCCACTGCTGAGTTAGAAGGAAATGAACAAGAAGGTTTAAAGTTTATAGATAAAGACATGGTAGAGGAAGTTAATTTCATCTAGGAGACATCATCACCTCTAGAAAATAGCAAGCAAAATAACAAGCATGTCAAAGATAGTAAGACCAAACCTGCAACAAAAAGGTCTAAAAGAAATACTAAGGAAAGTGTTGGAGTTAAAGGCAGAATTGAAGACATTATGAAAGCAATAGACATTACAGAAACCCCTGTACTGAAAGAAGCTGATGTTAAATGATCCAAGGTAAAAGGAAAGGGACTTGTAGCCAAGAAATTGGAATTTTCATCAGAAGGTTCAAGTTTTTTTTTCAAACCTCAAAAGCCTTTCACTAGATCAAAGATCTCTGAAACTATCATTATTGGTGATAAGCAATAGAAGGAAGATAAAGGAAAGGAGAAAGTGGCACAAGAAGTTATATTCATATCTCCTATTGAGACAAAGGTTACTAAAGATAATAAAGATAAATCTAAAATAAAGTTTCAAAATAAATCTAACGCAGATTGTCTTAAAAAACAGAGCAAGGACAAGGAAGAAGTAGTCAAACAGAGAAAGGGAAATGATAAAGTTATAGAGAAAACTAAAAAGAAGATTCTTGAAGAACAATTTAGAGCTATTAAGGATGATTTGTCTAAAACAAAGAGAGAGCTGGAAAGATACAAGCAAGATAGACAAATGATAGATGAGGTGGAGAAGAAAGTGTATGACCAGGTTACTCATTTTGAGAATTCTATTAGAAAATCCAAAAAATTGCTGAAGAGAACACAACCTTTATGCATCATGATATCACATACAAGGAAGAGGAACTTATGGGTACAAGTGGAGAGGATAATTCTTCAAAGACAAGTCAAATATTTGAAAGAAGATATGGATTTGATGAAGACAGAATTAGAGAAAAAAGACTTGGAAAGAGGAAACATGGACAAAAATATTGAAACTGCTGGTAAATAAGGAGGTAACAGTTGGATTATGGAACTTTTTTATCCTATATTATCACAAGTTACATGCAGGTATGTTCATGGACTTTTCCAGAGCTCAGATCTTAAGTTTTGTCAAATCTTTAAAATATTAGGTAATTCTGCAGCACAAGCTAGGCTTAAAGCTCATTTTCTGCTGCAGAATCTCTGAAGAATCCTTTTTGGTTTTGAGGTACCTAAAATAATAAGGAGGAAGAATTTTGAAGGCTATGTTTTATTTATTTTTTACTACTTAGCATCCTCAAATTAATAAAATAAAGCAGGAGAGTATCACATATCATATTTTTGTTTGTGCTACTAAACTAGCTATGAAAGTAGCTCAAAACAAAGTTTTGACAGCAAGGTTATTTTTTATGGTTAATTTTGGGAAGAAGGAGAAAGGTAATAAATACTTAAAGTTGTTCTCCATCATAATGACAAAGAGTATCAGGGGATTGACAAAGAGTATCAGATCAGTGATTTTCCAAGTGAAGATATTCAGTTAAGGGTATAGTTTGAAGACACCAGTCCACATGTGCCAAATCATCAAACTGACATCTCCTTAATAATAGACAGAGTTAATTCACGAAGGCAATCAGGATATTAATTTTTTTTTTATGGCCAGTATGTCTCAAAGAAATGATTCCTTTCGAGGAAGATTTACATTACTTTAATTTAAATGTAATAATTAGGTTTTTGAGTCATAGTAGGACTCTAACTCCTGATTTGAAAAGGTGTTAGTCTTAGTTTTAAAGATCTAGTTAGTGGTTATATTTGCTGTCAGTAATAAATTTTAAGTGGTATAGCCACTTGGTAGACTTGATGTAAAGGCAAGACGCCTATAAGTAGAAAAGACTTCCATGTATTCAAGGTTGAAAAAAGTTATCAAAGAACTACTTTTGTAAAGCTCTGGATTGACTGATATATATAGAAGCAGTTTAACTTTTTGGACCTGAGATTCTTTTTATATTTCAATGAGTTTATATCTTATCTTCAAAAATTCTCCCTTTCATAGTTGTAATGCTTATTACTCAGAATTCATGGTTAGTCATGCTCTGACTTCCTTTAAGTGTTAAGTTTTGATGAATCTCTTTTAATACTTTCCTTTTCAATACCTTGATGTATCATTACTCAGAATTCATGTAATCACATGCTTTGACTTCATTTGAACCTAAATTTATTGGTATTTTCCTGAATGTTTCACTCATTCATTGAAGTATATACAAGCCTCATTTTCTATAAGAAGAGTTATTGTTATCTTTATCCCTGCCACTGACTCCATAGCCCAATTGTAACAAGTCTCCATATTTTTAACTTGCAAATATACAAAAAAAAGACACATAGAGATAGAAATCTATTTATATCATTGTTCCATATCATTAATCCTTGAGAGATCCATCTCAGACTGAGGAGGCTAAGCCTCAGTCAAAATATTGGTTTGAAATAGTTACACTAAAGTTGTCTAATCAACAGCCTATCATGTCCGATTTTGGTGGCAACAGTATGGGTGATGATACACATGGGAAATATCATTCCCAATGAGTGACCCTCTCACCCACGCTATCATCCAAATGAAATGAGCCATTCTAGGTAGCTCATCAAAGAAATCTGCAACCTCAGGGTTTATGCAATGTGTTGGGGTTGAATGAAGAGTTTATATTTTCCCATCCTTTAGTTTCTCTCTCCATTTATGGTAAGTATGGGGGGGTTTCTTATATTGGGCTGAAATTTCGTGGCCTTGAAAAATGTCCCAAGCTAACCCACAAGATAAGTCAATGATGAAGTGACTCCTCGAAGAACACAAGTTCTCCCAATGGCTCCTCCTATATGAAGGAAAGAGTTGTGATGTGGAAATCATGGTGTGCCCATTGTTCCTCTTGAAACATAAAACATGAAAAATAGGGAGAATCATACACCCAATGGGAATTTCCAACTCATATTCCACTCTCGAAACAAAGCTTCCTATGATCATAAAATTATTAGCAATACATGGAAGAAAAAACCAATAAAAACAAGTTGCATGTGACAACCGAAAAGTGGATCATAGTTTCTCTCATGGAACCAGCACAGTGCATCCTATTCCTGCCTCAAAACCAAGTAGAACAAGTGCTTTCCTAGCCACTTATTTTCTGCCACAATCATCTCATAAGATGGAATCATGAATATATAATTTGGTGCCAATGGTGCACACCAAGAATCATGTGGCTTCCCCCACAAACCACCAAGTAAATAGCCAATCTCAATGCCACAAGTGGCTCTAAGTACATCATCATATAATATGCAAGAAGGAACAATCCTTCTTGGTACAACATGCTTCTCGTATAAAGAAAAGAAGTACAAAACATAAAGTGAAATTGTACAGTCTCCATCATGTACTTGAGAGCTTGAGTTGAAATGGCTCAACCAGAAAGTTTCCCTCACCTCCAAATAGTAGGGAAGTGGTTGTGACCTCCTCTCTATCACCATACGGGCTATGCATCTCTCCATATGCTAAAATATGTCATGCTAGATTCCTTCCCATGTGAACTTCTCTTCCAAAGAAATATATGCATCATAATGCATGGAAAGGAAGTCCTCATGCGCTGCATGAAGCAACTTCTCCTTGAGCTTAGAAGCTACAGTCAAGAAGACTCTACCATAAGAATAGATGACCACATAATCCACCATATACTCATCATCTCTATATGGGTCATCAAGAATCATACATGCACCTAGATCCTTGGAGTACTCTACCAAGAGTTGAGATCTCCAATATGGATCAATCCTCCCAAGAGACGGCACTAGTGATCTAGCATGTGAAGCTCTCCTGATGCCGTTTCCTGCTACTTTGACATCCCCCATGCCAAAGTCTTCCTACAAACTCTTCACCTCTCCAAAATCCAAGAGTGGTGAACCCAAAGACAAGATGTCTCTCATCAACTCTAGATCTGGTGGCCTCCCAGGTGGAATGCCTCCATGTAGTGAGACATCAAAATCTGAAGTGGATTGTATATATGAGTGGACTGAGTTGTCCCTCTCTTCACTACGTAGTGCAGTCCCCTCCTTATGTGAAGAAACCTCCCGAAATAGATAAGGGTGAATGCTCATCATCCCTTGATGTTGATCCTTCTCCTCTTCTTCCATATATGAGAATGAAAATCCTCAATGAGAGACCCTCGATCTTGGTCATCTCTTGAAGGAGGGAACTCCATATCTTCACAAATATAAGAGGGCTTTCCAAAAAGTAGGGATCTTACCATTGGAAAAATATCATGCATGTTTTTATCCACTTTAAAAATATGCAGTGAAGTTGGTTTAATAGGCCTCTCCAACTCATGCAAATTTTTTGAGTTTTTGTTTTTAACAAATGATGGTTCACAATGTTTTCTATCAAATATTCTCACCAATTCTTTAGTGAACCCAACATAAGTTTTTACATTTGCATGAAAAAATGAAGTAGAATCATTAAACCACCAATCATGTGCCATACCTTTGAGGTGCAGCGCTACTACTCTGATGGCCTCCTTCTTTGAAACTTGGTGTAGCTGAAAATAGGAATCTAGCTCTTCTACCCAAGCTTTGGCTATGCACTCTGTTGATACATCAAACTGAGATAGGAATATTCTACCTCTCTTGCTTATTTTGTGGCTACTGGATCTTGCCTACTTGAGTTTGCAAAACCCTTGGAAGTCTAAGTGCTCCTTGAATCTCCATGATCGATATTCATACTCCTGAAGATAGTCACTCAAGGTCTCCTCCCTTGGTGCATCTTCTTCCTCCATCCTTCTTGCAGTAAATGCGGGTGTTATAGCATCATTTCTCACCTTGACATGATTCATGATTGCTACATGGCTTTTTGGGCACCCATTCCTACAGACTTGGACAAATTCACTTAAAAACAGTGGAAAATCCTCCATACGCGACTATGCCTGTGTTTTTCCGCGTGTATACGCGAGTACAGCTAATCTTTTCCGCGTATGCCATTTTAATGATTAAAAAATATAAAAAAATCCCTAATTTCGCGCTGGGTCGATGGTTACTCAGGTAGTTCAACCACCCCAGCCCGTGGCCAACTGTTTCCAACTGCTGAAACTACTTGGAGGGACTATAAAAAGACCTCATGTGTATGGCCTAAGGGAGAGAGAGAAAGTATAGATATTATACTCTGTTGGTTCCCTATCCAAGTCTGATTCCCCGTGCCTCCTGCACTTTCCCAGTTCATTGTAGGAAACCCTTGTTTCCTTGAGATACACATCCCTTTATATGTTATCTCGTATGCACCAGTTTGGAAGGAGTCTTAGCGAGGCAAGGGCTGGACGGATCCAGACGACGGTCTGCGAAGGCCTTGGAAGGATCAGGTGATCTCTCCACGATTACTTTTGTACGTACTATTTATAATACAGAAGTATCATGCTGTTCCCGAAATAAACGTGTTAGTGTATGCTTTAATGTATGAATAATATTTGTTATACATGCATTAATTATGATTTATTTAATGTTTTATATGAATCACACTAGCATATAGAGTAGAAATATGCTGTACAACTTGTCCTTTGTGCTGGTTTCTTCTTGCATTTCAGGTTAAGGAGGAAGGAAGGTTGCAGGGAGTTTGAACTCCACGTGGATCTACTTCAAACGTAGGACCAACGGGTAAACCTCTCATTCTGCTCTATGTAGTTTTTATGAATGTGCATGATCGTGTGGGTCTCTGTTAAGTAGTACGCCCCTGCTCTGTGGAGGTTGAATCCCAACCAACCTCTAGGGTGTTAATTCCCCGAAACAGAACTGGCGACTCCGCTGGGGATCACATTCTTGTGATTCTCTTGTTGGGTTGTTTCAGCTGTTTGGTAGGTTGCCAACAGTTTTTTCTGTCTTTTACAGTCCAGTTTGCTTTCTTGCAGTCAGTCTGAAGTCTTGGTGTCTTTCCCAGACTTGTCTTTTTTGTTTTTCATTATCTTTCTTTGTATACGCTTTTTTGTTTGCACACAGTCGCGTATACCCGCGAGTTTGTGTAGAAGGATCCGCGTATACGCGAGTTTCCCTCCACACAGACGCGTATACATGCTAGTTGCATAACTACAAGGTCGCGTATACCTAGGCTGATTTTGAAATTTTAAGATTCTGGAGTTTTTGGTCTTTTCTGGCTGTGGAGGCCTGTGTCTGCAGAGTCTCTATACTTACTGGAGTGTGACAGAAGTGGTTTCAAGTCTTGTTTCTCTTTCGTTTGTCCGAAAACTGATATTTTTGGCAAAGTGTCCTTGTTGGTGCTAGCACTCCTGGATTGAGTTCCAAGATCGCTTTCTGAGTGTTCTTGGCTGTTCTGCTTTATCAGAACAGAGAGCTTCTGCTCACTGACTCGCTCCTATATTTGTGTTGTGCTTTGCATTACGTCCTTTGCTTTGTTTTCGATTGGTTTTCTTGAGTTTCATAGGCTAGGGTTTTGTTGCAATTTTTGAAGAACTTTTCTTGTTTCTTTGGAGTTTTGTGTTGCAACAAGTTTGCACTATTTCTCTAGGCTGTTTGATTGAGTTTTTGGTCTTCCATTGCTCTTATTGATCTTGCTATCATTAGCTTTATAAGGTTTGGGAGCATAGTTGAAGTTTATGCTTGAAATTCGGTCTTGTTTTGGCTTGGATTGTGATAGTTGTTCTTGGTTTTTTTTGAAGCTCTTGTTTTATAAAACTAAAAAGCCCAAAAACATTTGTTTTGCTTTTTGTTTTTGCATATCAAAAACTCAAAAAACATTGTTTCTTGTTTTTGTTTTTGTTGTTGCCTTTTCATTTTCGTTTGGTTGTATCCTTTGGAGTTTTTGTGAAGTTTCTTGCTTCTAGTTTCCAGCTTGATTTTGAGGAGAGGTTGTCTTTTGATTTCTTCTTCTTCTTGTTGAGTATTTTGGTGTCTTATATTAAGAGTTCTTGTTTTCAAGAATTGGCTTTCTGGACAGCAAAAGATGAGTTAAAACTGAAGGAGCCTTTTTGGGAAATTTCACCTTGTTTCAAGAGACTTTTGCATCTTAGAATTCACATGCTTGTAGTCATTTGCATTAGGTGCATTGAATCATTTAGTTAGCTTCTTAGTTTTTGTGAGTGTGAGTTTGTAATTCGAAAAGAAAAATACATTTTTTTTAGTCTCGTAGAACTTATATAGAAATTTCTCTTCATCGAAAGACAAAGAACTGCATGTGCATGTAGTCAGGTTTTTATTAATTTCTTTTGCGTCAAAACACCATTGGTTTCAACTCCATATCCTTGTGACTTAATACAACAGCCCTTAAAATAAGCGATTTAATCTAAAATCAACTATCAAGTTTTACTAAGTGTCAATCACCAACTAGCTAGGTTGTAGGGCCTTGGAATAGGTGAGAGGAGAGTTAACTCTCCAAGGCCGCTCAAACAAACATAGAAGTTGATTAATTGAGCGAAATCCAACTCCGTGAAGTGGACTGGGAAAGCTCTCATCCGAGAGTCAACCGCGAGGGGAAGTGAAGGTTAAGAAGAGGGATACCCCCCCTCCGATTAGCTGAATCTGACCTCAAGACCGTTCCGCCCAGCTTCTGATACGGATTGGTGTCCATAGTTGCCGTTCCTAGGTTCCACACAGGTGACTGCGGGGGGGAATACCCGTGGTACCTGAGGCAAACGTCGCATCACTTTCAGCAGTACTTCTGGGGGGTGCCCTTGCGAAGCTTGGGTGCTTGAGCCGGCAAAGGCTGTCGTTAGGAGGTCGACGTAACTGTTTCTGATACCTTCGCTAGTTGTTCTGGGCCCTAATCATCCCAGACTGCTTTCGGAAGGCCCTATACTTCGCTTTCCTGTATTTTGGTGTCCGGTCCTCATCACCCGGAGCGGAAATACTTGGAGGCTATTTGCTTGCTGTTTCTCAGGGATTTTGATTTTAGTGAGTGCTCTTTGCTCCTAGCTTGCCTAGCTTTTCACTTTTCTTGAGTCTAATATAATAAATATGTAAAAGTGGCTGATCAAGCGCCTCGACGTTCGAGGAGAATCCGGGGGTTATCTCCCGAGAGTGCAGAGCCTTCTTCGAGAAGGCGTAGGAGCGATTTAGCAGGTGGTTTTCACCCTGTAGAGTCTGACGTTGTGGAGAGAGATCCTCCACTAAGGTCTGAAGGTTTCATTGCTGATTCCGGTGTCGGTTCCGAGAGGAGCGTTCCGCTCACCTCGAGAGTATTGTTTCCTCAGGAGGAAGATTTTCGGATAGAAGATATACCTGAGCCTGCAGCTACAGGTCCATCTCCTCTTCCTCTTGATCATCCGTTTGTTATTCAGTACGTCGGACCGGAGTCTGAGAGACCGTCGGATCTTCCATATCTTTCTTATCTTTCGATGGCCACGACTGGGAACGCGGCTTCTACCGTGAGTGCTGCGGGCATTCAGACCCCTGCTTCTGTCGAGGCAGGGGGCACTCTTGCTCTATCTTTGAGTGCTTCTAGCACTGCTATGTTTGGCTCTGGGTTCACCCAAGCATATGCTTCTCAATCTGGTCCCTTCGTTTCAGGGATGTCCATTACTGGAAATCCCTCTTTTTCTTTTACCGCCAGTGCAACTGGATCTACGCCCATGTCTAACATGGCTAGTGGATCGGCTTCGTTTCGGGGTTTCCCCTTTGGGACTGGGCATATTCCCAGTCCCAATCCTTCTTTAGGGTCGTTTCCTTTTACGTCCCAGACCTAGAGTTTCAATCCTTGGGCTCAGGGACCAAGTTCGACCGCTTTTATGGGATGTAATCCTATGTTTGCAACGTCTGGGGCAAGGAATCAGTTCATCGCGAGTCATCCAGGGAATGCTTCTTTCCCTGCATCGAGTGCTTATCAGTCTTTTTCTCCTCTGTCTAATGCATGGAACCCCTACCAGGGGCTTTCCTCTTCAGTCAATACTTCAGCGGGGGGAACTAGTCTGGGTTATGGTAACTCGGCGTGGGGAGGAGGTTCTTCTCCGTTTTCTACGGGTCCTTTCTGGCAGCCTGGTGCCTCATCAAATCCAGGCTATTCTTTTCAGAATGTTAGAAATCCATCCCATCAAGGATGGAATTCTCAGGCTCCGCCTCGATTACCATTTCTGGCAACGTTAAACTTGCCAGACTTGTCGAAGTTAACTAATGACCCGATTCGATATAGTCCGGGGTGGCCTCCGGTTCCAACCAAACTTCCTTCAGACATTCCTAAGTTTGAGGGTAAGAATGGTGAAGATCCGGCAGATCACATCACCACTTTCCACTTATGGTGCTCTTCAAACTCTCTGATCGACGACTCGATTAGATTGAGATTATTTCAGCGCACCTTAACTGGAAATGCCGCGAAGTGGTATATAGAGCTCACTGGGGGCAGTTTCGCCACATTTGGAGAACTGGCTGTCACTTTTCTTAACCATTTTTAGTTGCCCGTCAGATATGAGGCTGGGACCGAACTCCTGGCTAATTTTAAGCAGGATGAGGCAACTCACATTTCTGATCATATTCAGGAATGGAGGAGAAGGAAGAGGCTTATCAAAGCCCATATTCCAAGTGAGTTCCTTCTCGAGTGGTTTTTGAAATCGCTTCAGTCAGACATTTCAAAGGATGTATCCATGTCAGGGGTATATTCCGAGGAGCAGGCCATCTTTAGGGCCCAGCAGTTAGAGTTGATCTATTCTCAGTCTGGCATGCTTTACAAGTATTTGCCTAATGCTCCTCGCTCCAAATTGGATCTATCGAAACCCAAACCTGGTCCGCATGGTGACGGACTTGTCGGATCGGTCGGTAGTAGTGCAGCCAGCCTGCTTTCTCAATTGCAGCAGTTGTCTTTACAATCTGCTTCTTCTGGTCAGGCTGTGCCTGCTGATTCTTCACCTTCCCAGTCTTTGTCCATTAATGCTATCCAATCTTCTGAACCCAAAGGAAATCAACAGTCCGATGGGAAGAAGAAGGGACGTAATAACAAGAAGAAGGGCAAGAATGGGAAGGGCAATGCAAATAAAACCAACGAGCGTGTTGGTGAAGGGCAAAAGGAGAAAAAGAAAGTGAAGTTTCCGTGCAAGCTTTGTACTGGAGACCATCTCACACACCTTTGCCCGAAAATTCAGGATGCTCAGCGCCTGTTATCTCAGCAGGGTTCTTCTAGTTCCCAGGCTGTGCTAAAAAACCCTTTTCCCCAAGGGCAGCAATTAATTGCTGGCGCGAATCAAAATCTTGGGGCTTCCTCTGGAGGCGCTCAGGAAGGGGAAGTTCCATCGAATATCTTTATGATGAGTGCTCACGTGGATGTCGCTACGAGATCCCGTGATTATGGCGGAGAGGAATCTTCGAAAGCTAAGGAAGTTCTTGATGCTACTGAGCCGCTTCATATCACGAAGCCAACTGTCGAGTCTATGCCTCGGATACCGAAGGCATCCTCTAAGCGGTCAACGATTAATCCGAACATGAGGACTGCCCAGAACTACTCGATTGTAGAAGATCTGGCGCAGAGTCCTTGTGCTATGTCAGCTTTAGAGGTACTCCAGTCTTGTCCGGCTCAGCGCAGTGCTTTGCTCACTGCCATTGGGGCTATTGATCCGAAAAATTCTCTTCTGATTACCTTTGATATGAAGAATTTTAAGAAGAGACTTCCTCATCACATGGCCTTCCATATTAAATCATCGTATCGGAAGACTAACATCTTTCGCACGGTTGTTGATGAGGGTGCTTCTACTTGCGTGATGTCTTTTGCATGCTAGAAGACACTTGGATCTCCAAAAGCTGCTCCGTCTAGCACTATTCTTACTGCATTCGATGGTCATTCTCACAGACCCCATGGTATTGTCCCGGCTTTGCCCATCTGTGTTGGGGGCAAAACCGTTAACATAGAAGTTGAGGTAGTAGATGCGGCCTTGGACTACAACCTTCTGTTGGGGAGGAACTGGATATATGAGATGGATGCCATTGCATCCTCATTATTTCGAATTGTATGTTTCCCCCACGAAGGGAGGATAGTCACAGTGGATCAACTGGACTGTCCTCCTGTAGACCTGGATGCGCCTTCTGACTCATCTATGCCTAAGTTGGATAATACTAAGGCGCCTGTCGAGAATCTAGGAGTTGGAATGTATTCTTCCCTGATGGGTTCTTTTGATCTTCCTCCTCCTAAGGTGTCTATTAATGCTATTTCATCCTCCAAGTCTCCCCTTCGAAGAGAGTTCTTTTGAACTCATTATTTTTCGGACCCTTGGACCTTACCTTCTCCAATAGCCACATTGGAAGAAGGGCAAGTGGGTGGAATGACATTCCCGATTTCTGCAGCTGAGATTGCATATCAGTCTGTTGTTGACACTGCAGAGTCTGATCCAGCTCCTCTTTCGCCGGAAGAGTTGGATGGTGATGTGGCTCCGGCTTGGACGCTTACTTCTTCTTCTGCCCAGGATTGTCTAGATACCACTCTTCCATCTGAAGAGGCCATCCTGGAAGCGATGACGGGTATAGATAGACCGTGGGATGACTTGCATCATCGGTCTTACTTCCTACCTGACTTGAGCGAAGTCGAAACAAGTTTTCCAAGTCCTCAGTCTCCTGGACCTGTTCACCCAGTCTTGAGCCCCTTAGCACCGGCACAGGTTTATGCTGAAGGGAACATGGCTGTGATCTCTCCTACTATCCCGGTGAACATCTCCAGGAATCCCAACATTATCGAGAACGTTTTCATTGGAGTTGAATGTTCCCATGAAGAGGTTCAAATCTATACCGAGCTCTTCAAAGAGTATAGGGATGTTTTTGCTTGGTCTTATGAGGAAATGCCTGGCATAGACCCATCTATCGTCCAGCATGAGATCAAGACGTATGAAAACGCTAAGCCGGTCAGGCAAAAACTTCGTCAGGTTAATCCTAGGAAGGCAGCAGCTATCAAAGCTGAAGTTGAAAAGCTGCTCAAGGCGGGATTCATTTTCCCAGTTCCTCTGACTGAATGGGTTTCAAACCCCGTTCCTGTTGATAAAAAGCAAGGAACAATTCGAGTATGCATCGATTTCAGAGACCTGAATAAGGCGTGTCCTAAAGATAATTACCCCACACCCTTCATTGATCAAATTATTGACGAGTGTGCCGGTAACGAGATTTTCTCCTTCATGGACGGTTTCTCTGGTTATAATCAAATTACTATCCGTCCAGAAGATCAACATAAGACCGCATTTATTTGTCCCTGGGGTACGTTTGCATATAAGAAAATTCCTTTTGGTCTTAAAAATGCTGGAGCGACTTTTCAGCGGGCCATGTCTTACGCCTTCCACGACATCAAGAAAATCATCGAGGCATACTTAGATGATCTAGCTGCTCATTCTCGAAAGAGGATGGATCATCCAGGTCACCTCCGGCAAATATTTGAGAGATGTCGTTTTTATAAAATTCGTTTGAATCCGAACAAGTGTGTTTTCGCGGTAACATCCGGTCGGCTGTTGGGATTTATCGTGTCTAGGGAAGGGATAAGGGTAGATCCCTTCAAGGTTGAGGCAATACTTCGGTTGCCTCCCCCGTCTTCAATTCGTCAGCTTCAAAGTCTCCAAGGGAAGTCTAACTTTCTTCGGAGGTTTATCGTTAACTATGCTGAGATCACGAAGGGATATATGAGACTGTTGAAGAAAGGAGTTCCTTTTCTTTGGGATGACTACGCTCAACGCTCATTCGATGCCTTGAAAAAGGCATTGACCTCTGCTCCTTTACTGAGTCCACCCGATTATAGCAGAGATTTTCTTTTGTATCTGGCTACAGCAGAATCTACCATTGGTATGGTTATGGTTCAGGAGGATGATGCTCTGGCTGAGCATGTTATTTACTACCTTAGTCGAGGACTGGTAGGACCTGAACTGCGATACACCCCGATAGAAAAATTAGCCTTAGCAGCAGTTCATGCTGTGCAGCGACTCCGGCATTATATTATTCTTCGCAAAACTTATGTCTTGGCGGCTGCCAATCCATTTCAGTTTGTCCTCAGCAGGCGAGTGATTGGGGGAAAATATAATAGATGGATTGTGATATTACAGGAATTTGATCTAGAGTTCATGTCTGCCAAATCCAAGAAGTCATTAGTCTTTGCGGAATTGATCTCCAAGTTGCCTTGTGGAGAGGAGATGATCTATGATGAGTCCTTCCCGGACGAACACTTGTTTCTAATCTCTCCACAAGATCCTTGGTATGGGGATATCATTGTGTATCTCCAGACTGCGAAGTTTCCCTCTTCTTTTTCGAAAGATGAGCGTCGTAAGCTGCGTCACTTAGCTAAAAGTTATCTGATTATTGGTGATGCTTTGTACCATCGAGGGGTTGATTCAATCCTAAGACGCTGCTTAACTTTCGAAGAAGCTGAGGCTGTGCTTAATGATTCTCACGGTGGAGCTTGTGGGGGTCATTTATCGGGGCTTGCTACAGCCCAAAAGATTTTGCGTGCTGGCTACTTCTGGCCTTCGATTTTCAAAGATTGTATTGAATCGGTCAAGAAGTGTCATCCTTGTCAAGTGTATACTCGAAAAATGCGCGCTCATCCAGCTCCGCTTTTTCCAGTCGTTACTATCGGACCCTTTACAAAGTGGGGTATGGATTATACTACTTGTAACCCACCTTCGGCAAAAGGTCACAAGTACATTATCGTAGCAGTAGACTACTTTACGAAGTGGGTCGAAGCTATGCCTACTTTTGGGAACGATGGTGAGACTGCAACTCTTTTCTTCTTCAACCAAGTTATCGCTCGTTTCGGTATACCTAGAGAGATTGTCACTGACCATGGCAGTCACTTTCAGAACAGTATGATGGCTGAGTTGGCTCTTAAATTGGGTTTTCGGCAGGAGCATTCATCTCCATATTATCCTCAGGCCAATGGGCAAGTGGAAGCCGTTAACAAATCCTTGAAGACAATTCTTCAACGGACAATTGATAAACATAGATCCAACTGGCACATTATGCTATATCCTACACTCTGGGCATACAGGACGTCAGTTAAAACTGCAACTGGCTTTACTCCGTTTCAGTCAGTCCACGGGGTGGAATCCGTATTTCCCATCGAATGCGAGATTCCGTCCCTTAAATTAGCTGTTGAGCTTCTTCCTGACACTTCTAGTCTGGCAGAGCGGCTTCTTCATCTGGAACATCTTGATGAGCAGCGTCGAGATGCCGCCACGTTGAACGAAGCGCATAAAAACCGAGTTAAATCTCAGTACGATAAGGCAGTTAAGCCTAGGATCTTTTCCGAAGGTGACCTTGTTTTGGTCTATGCCCAAGAAAAAGATGCCTTGGGGGCAGGAAAGTTTAAGTCGATGTGGTATGGCCCCTATATCGTTAAGAAGGTCCTTAAGAAAGGAGCGTATACCTTGGTTGAATTCGAAGGGAATGAGTTGCCGGAGCCCCGCAATGGGCTCTATTTGAAGAAGTATTATGCCTAGGATTTGGCCTGGCATTTTGCTTTGTATATAGTAGTTTTTGTTTTGTACATATCTGTTTGATTTTCGATTTTTGATGAGGTGGTGATGTTCTTGATCTGCTGTGGCAGGTTGTGTTGATGTCATGAGTCATTTTGGTTTCGCCGATGGTGCTAGTAGACACACCCGGAACTTAGCTTCCGCGGCTTGGGTGCTTCATTATCCTTCCGGTCAGTTGTTGGTATCAAGAGGGGTCTGCATTGGTCCTGCTTCCAATAACGTAGCAGAATACACTGCAGTCATTCATCTACTCTCGGAGGCAATATCCTTGGGTGTTGATTCGTTGGTAGTTTTCTTGGACTCCCAGCTGGTGGTGTTGCAGTTGAACAACACTTATCGGGTACGAGATCCAATTTTATTACGATTGTTCTTGAGGGTACATTTGTTACAAAGGTCATTTCAATTTTTAACATTCATTCATATTCCTCGAGCTGACAATTGGTTTGCTGACTCATTGGCTAATCAAGCTTTAGATTGGCATATTAATCATTCAATACAATAAATTTTAATCATCAAAAACATCATACATTTGATTCATTTATCACATCACATCAAATATCGTTGTATATATCATCGGAGTGTCAAAAAACTTTACAAAATTTGGATCCATAAATGTCGTACAAAACTTGGGCTTATGCCCCATCATGTTCAGTCTCAAAAAGAATATACAGTCATCTAATATATAAAATCTGTCTACTCCTGAGGACCCTGCCCAGAAGTTGCGTTCCTATAGAACATCACTGCAGTGGCCACACGGCGGAACAGTCTAACCCAGTCCCGGGGTACTCCTACAACCCGTCTCTGGACGGCTTCTGGCAAGTCCTCCACAGCAGCCAGAGGGATTTGGCGGGTCAGTCCTCCAAGTTTCTCTGCACGGCCTGGAGAGTCCTGTCAGAATCCGCTGTCTCCGCCTCACCTCTGCGGCGCTTGTGACGTGCTAGGCCCTCAGGACGAACTGGTCCAACATCTGAAACATGATCATTTTTCATTTGTCAGTCATTATGAATCCAATCCAAAAACATGTTTGTTTTTCATTTTTCATACATAATTGAAAAATCCAAAAAAATCATATAAGTTAAATTTTTTTGAAAAAACTTACCGACTGCTCCCCATGCTGCACCGGGTGGAAGTACTAGATCTGGATCTCCTCGGAAATCCATCCCGGCATAGGGATAGTCATCTACTGTGATGATCTGTTCTCTCCACCATAAGAAGAACTCATCGTCCTAGGTAGTTCGGGGTACCTCGCTGCCCCCCAGTCTCTTCATCATGTCTGCCCAACGGGCGATTCTTGGGTCCCGAGGGCTGCTGATAGTCGAGATGACTTTGGGTCTCAAAGCTGGAACTCTCTCGAAGAAGAATGTTGTCAAAATGGTACCATAGCCAAAGTGTTTTGTCTTTGTTTGGCGAATGGAGGTCAGTTGTTGTTTCATGTTCTGTAGCAGGGTTGTGCACCAATCATACACATGAATTAAGCACTCTACAGCTATGCTCATGTGCGTCCTGGACGCCTGGTGTAGTGAGGCAGATCCTGCCACTCTGCCAATGGTGAATAGGAGGATCTTTATGTGCAAATCCCTGATATCTCTGATAGCAATCTGTGTTCCAACCTTCTTGGAATTATCTACGCAATAGATTTGGACATAATCTTCCACGGTCAACCCTCCCAGGGGCTTTCCGTGCAAATCCACTGGGTCTCCCCTCCTGGAGAGTCCAGTGATAAAGTATATATCTTCCACTTCTATGCGTAGTGGCATCTGATCAATTATGAAGCAATCCTGATCTGGTTCCCAGTAATTTACGAGCATTTCAAGCAATCGCACATTACTTTTCATATTGGGCATTTTGAAAAATTTGAACAATCCACAGTTTCGGAGGACATTTTGTGCTGCGCGATCCTGCATGACCTCTTGGTCTATTGCGCTATGCTCACGTTCCCTCCATGAGATAGTCATCCTGAGAAATTTCATCAAAATTTGCTTTAGAAACTCCTTTTTTGAGTTACGGACTTGCGCATACGCGACTTTTCCTGTGCACAGTCGCGTGTATACGCGGCTTGCCTTCATTGAACCCGCGTATGCGCAGATACGCATTTTTTAATAAGGGTTTCAAGGTAAAAATTCACTTAATTTTAATTTTCAAACGGACAAAATGAATAAACAGGATGATTAAGGAGCCTACCTGAAGTTTCGCTGAATTCCGACGGTCGGTTGTTCCTGATTAGACGAAACAAGTTTTTAGCTCCAGAGCTCTTTTTCCAAATCAGCTATGCAATAATGAACCAATTGTGAGGTAATTTGTGTATTTATGGCTAAAAAATTGAAAATTTTCGCAAAAGTTTCTTTATGCTTATTTTTTCGATCTGTTCTATGCTGTATAACTTGATTGCTTGGAAGTGCCCAGTCTGGTATATTTCAGGTACATTTTGACGATTTTGAGACTTTTCCCGGTTTTTGATCCATGATTTCAGACTCTTCACGGCAGGTATATGATCTTCACTGGCATATAGGTTAGGAGATCACTTTCCGTTGCATCTTGCATTCTAGCCTCCATACTGATCACTTGCCTTAGGGTCGATCCCATCAGGTCATGAGCATTACACCCATTTCACTTGCCGATTTTTAATCATGACTTGATGGTAGAGCCTTCCTTTACATGGGCTTCCTAGTTAGTTCCTCGCTATCACTTGTTGCCCATGCTGCTTTTTATGTAGGCTCGGGAGTCCTCTTTAGTCCCACCATGTCTTATGTGTTGAAGCTTCATTCTTCTTCTTCATCACTTATCATTTTTTCTGGCTTTTACCCTAGAGGCTCCCTGGTGTTGTTAAGTTGTATTACTGCATTGCATATTGGCTGCTTGTTTATCCTGGCCTTTAGCCGGCTTCATTTGGACTCGATGTTTAAGCCAACTTTTGACCTTGGCTTTCTGTACAAGTTAACCATTGCATGCACTTAGCTATCACGACTTGACACCTTTATACCCATGGATGAAACGTTCCTCTGAGTATCACTGACCAGTTTTCGCCACCTTGCATTGAGCATAGGATTGTTCCAATCCCAGGAACTAGTGCATCTGCTTTCTTGATACTCGTTCTATCCATTGTATCATAGCATTCTTTTATTCTTTTTCAGGCTTATTATGAAAAAGACAAAAAAATTAAATATAACAAAAAGAGCGGGAACGGGATGTATCTTCATTATTTCGATGGCAGTACAGAGTCAGTTTTGTCGCCCTTGAACAAAGCACATATACTTATATATATTTCCTTCATTTGGGATGGTTCTAGTTTGACCTAGGTTCGGCCTTTACCATGTTTCACTTGTCAGTTCTCCCCCGGTTGGTTATCTCTTCCAATCATATGGAGAGTTTGTTTTGCCTCCTGCAAGACAGACTTATACAGTGTCACTTTTTACTGCCATGGTCATCACAGAGTCGTGCTTTTGTTCAAGGGAAGTCTAGCCTGAGTCGGCCATTCTGCGATGTCTCTTGACTCATTATTCAGTCGGCCTTCCCGGTCTTGTCAGTATCATGTTCTATCACATCAGATGTTTTGATCTTCTGCTCGTGCTGGTTTGAGAAGGTCCCCATTGACTTCTTGCCGGCGGGTTTGTCTCTTATCGACTACGACACATTTCTCTGAGAGCAAGCCTAGAGCCGCACCTTGGGCCTATTTTCATTATTGATAGGTGACCTCGTGCTCAGCATGTGATCATCATCATGGGTCTTTGACTGAGTGGTTTCCCCTGTGTTCGACGTCAGCACACATTATCACACTTGGGATTCGTGCAGTACCTTGATTTCCATTTGACCCTATCGGTGGATTTCTCGCCTCTGTGTCGGCTTTCATTATTGGTTGGTTCAGAAGGTTTCTTTTGTGCGCTAGCTTTATCTTGTGCATGTCGGAAACGTACTTCGGTTTTGGTTCCATCACTCTACTTCGTCCGATTCCTTCCAAATCTTGGCCTGCGGGTTACACTCGCGCTGGACTGATGTGGGATGCCTTAATGCCTTCCTTCCAGCGGATCTTTTCCCATCGACTCCGACTCATTGCTCTGGGAACAAGATCTAGAGTCTTTTTGTCAGTACCTTAGGGTTTGCAGTCATCAGTGGCAGACTCTTCGCTATCGGCAGTGGGGATTCATCATTGCCTCCTGATTGGTAGATTCTTTCAAGTGTTCGACTTCAACTCATTCATTCACACTTGTCAGATTGTACTGGGGCACCTTGACACTCATTATCATTATCGGTGGGTTGTCTCGCGTTGGTTAACGGAAAACATCATTGCCCGGTAATCCAACGATTTCTCACATGGTCGACTTCAGCTCATTTATTCCCAGTGTGTAGAATTGTGCCGTTGTGATCGGTGAAGACCTCGGGTTGCATCAGCATTTCTCGGTTCACTGTTGACAGTCCTTTCAGTTTCTGCCAGTGTTGCTGTCCACCTTTATATGTTGCATTTCAGCACAGCAGTATCTTATATGTTGATCCCCGAGTTGCGTGATTGTACCGTTTCATCCGCCTCTTATGATCCGGTACTTGGAGATTCAGTTACTTGATCAGACATCCGGTTGCACTATCTTTGATCAGCTTTCTATATGTGATACTTGGACATTGATTCAGACTTATATTTTCGGGCCCTGCTCAGATGATTCACTATGTACTTTCAGTTCAGTTATACTTGTATACATGTTGGATCTATTCAGTACTTTCTATATATATGATGTATTTTTGACTGAGCATGGGTATGCCCGCCTCAGCATGAGTTGACTCTCTGGTTTCTTTCATTGGTTTTTGGCAAGCTGAAATCTGGTGAAGTCCTCTCTTGTCCTTGTGAAGTTCTTTCTATGTGCATAATACATTTCGGCCATCATGTACCCCTTCTGACCTCATATATTAGGGGGCATCTGTTATAGCATCATTTCTCACCTTGACATGATTCATGATTTCTACATGGCTTTTTGGGCACCCATTCCTACAGACTTGGACAAATTCACTTAAAAACAGTGGAAAATCCTCCATACGCGACTATGCCCGTGTTTTTCCACGTGTATACGCGAGTACAGCTAGACTTTTCCGCGTATGCCATTTTAATGATTAAAAAATATATAAAAATCCCTAATTTCGCGCTGGGTTGATGGTTACTCAAGTAGTTCAACCACCCCAGCCCGTGGCCAACTGTTTCCAACTGCTGAAACTACTTGGAGGGACTATAAAAAGCCCTCATGTGTATGGCCTAAGGGAGAGAGAAAGTATTGATATTATACTCTGTTGGTATTCCCTATCCAAGTCTGATTCCCCGTGCCTCCTGCACTTTCCCAGTTCATTGTAGGAAACCCTTGTTTCCTTGAGATACATATCCCTTTATATGTTATCTCGTATGCACCAGTTTGGAAGGAGTCTTAGCGAGGAAAGGGCTGGACGGATCCGGATGACGGTCTGCGAAGGCCTTGGAAGGATCAGGTGATCTCTCCTCTTGATTACTTTTGTACGTACTGTTTATAATACAGAAGTATCATGCTGTTCCCGAAATAAACGTGTTAGTGTATGCTTTAATGTATGAAGAATATTTGTTATACAAGCATTCATTATGATTTATTTAATGTTTTATATGAATCACACTAACATATAGAGTAGAAATATGCTGTACAACTTGTCCTTTGTGTTGGTTTCTTCTTGTATTTCAGGTTAAGGAGGAAGGACGGTTGCAGGGAGTTTGAACTCCACGTGGATCTACTTCAAACGTAGGACCAACGGGTAAACCTCTCATTCTGCTCTATGTAGTTTTTATGAATGTGC